>CAJNJA010086419.1:0-12504 GCA_905231915.1 Symbiodinium necroappetens
ACCTCACAACAGTCCTTTCTGTAGGAATAACATGGGACTGATGCGAGTAAACAAGAGACCAAGTGACTACTAGGTAGCTACTGGGTGGGTGGAATATGGTGGATATAGCATCATCAACTAACTCTGGCTCAACGACGCCGGCACCTGATGGATCACCTTCATGTGGAGCGGGAGCATCTTCTCTTGCTTCTGAAGGAGGCCTTCCTTGGGAGATCTTGGGAGCAGCGGCGCAAGATCCGAAGTGGAGACGCTGTCTTTTGCCCGAACGCATAAGTTGAAAACCAGGTTCAAGCCAGTCGAACAAGCTGCTCTGCTGCGATCCTGTCCTCGGCATGACGCGACAAGGCAAGGATGCAGGGAGAGCTACAGGGTACAGCAGACATCCACCTAGAGGTCGAGCATGTGTTCGCACCCAGATTCATATTGTATGCCTCACCGAAAAGGATCTCACAAGAGGTTGCTCAAGCACAACCTGAAGCCAAATCCACAAGCACGTTACGTCACATATAAGTTACGTTACGAAGGCCAACAGTTCATCAGCTCTTGGCTGAAGGCGGCTTGCTTCGATTAGCATGTTCATCCGTTCAAGAAAACGTGGCAATCCTTTGACTGTGGTCTACCCACGCCAAGCTAAAAGAACGCGAGGCCGCAGCCAAGCTTGGACTCGGCGCCAAATCCAAGAGCCGCTGCTCTTGTGCACCCTGAGCGGCATTCTGGCGGTGAGCAGCTAACACGCAATGCACATGATTCACAAGATCCAGCAGCTGACAACCGTTTGCCGTTCAGGTCACTTCTGCGATTTGAGGTAGAAAGTCAAAGGCGCAGACAGATCTTCTTCGAGCATTGCCAAATCACCGGTGAAGTCTACACGCCAGGTGACGCGCAGGAACCTCTGCAGAATTTCTGGACACGATCCACAGCGCACGAACTGCATGAACAGCAAGAGCCTCTTCAAACTCTGAAGAATCACAGAAACAAGGAAGACTTCCTTTGCTCCCGCATGATCAACATGACCCCCGTAGTGCACTTGAGAAGCTGATCACCGCAGCTGCAATGCGAGGGTAACACGGTCAACGACTGCAGCAGCAAGCCAAATACCTGAGAATTTGGACATACTGCTGGCTTCAAGCACAGCCACATACGGGCCACAAAGAATGCCTGAAGGAAGCCCATTTGGTCGTGAGGTGATGGTCACTACAAAATGTGCGTGTTCTTAGGTATTGTCAGAACCGAAGGGTCGAGTTAATCATCGTCGTCACCGCCATCGTTGTGCTAGGGGCGGTGGCACGAACGGGCTTCGGCATAGTTCTCACTGTAGTGGTTGTGGTAGTGGTGGTGCAAAGATATGCGTAGAGAATGACAATCACAATCACAAAGTCAACAAGCACATCAAGAACCAAGGAGTGGGATGAGGAACAAGTACACTGTGCGTGTGTTGGCTCGTTTCTCTTGTTGAACTGCCTAGCAAATACGAGTACGGGGCATGGGGTTCAGATTATGGGCTTCAGAGTTTCAACATGCCCTTAGTTGCCCACAGCTGCAGGCATCTGCAAGTTAGGACGGCAGCCGAGCGTCCATGGAGCATGCATAGATGACAACCTGATGGGCCGCTGCAATAGCGGAGACATGTGGGGTTTGCTGTGCCAGTCGATGCAGTATCGTTCTCAGCAGTTTTGCTACGGACACTTGGCCGCAAGGTCTGCGAACAAAGCTGGCTTAGTTGTTCCAACTCTGTCAGGACGATGGTATTGAGTTGAAGCGAAGCACTTTCCTGAGGATGCGACCTCTGTGTCGCCGCAGTTCAGGTAACCTTGGATGCAGATCTGACTTCACAAGCCATCCATAGGCCGTCTCGATTCCTGCTCATAGAAGTGCTCGCTCCAGCCGCCGAGCAGCAGAAGCCCAGCAAATGAGTGCTGGTGTCTGCGTAGTCCTCCAAGGCCTTGCACTTCTTTGGTGCATCTGCCTGTTCTTGCGTGAAGCTGACCTAAGCTGAGCAAGCAGAGCCCTCAAGTAAAACAGTGCAAGGGGGTGTTCGCAACTTCTTCCTGCAGAACCAGCTGTTGGATCGAGCGCCAAGAGGCACATGCGTCTGGGTCGCGGAGGGACCTGAGCAGCAAAGACAGGCTTCAGTGCGGCAAAACAGAGGGAAGAACTGTGGAAGTTGAAGCCTTTCGTTTGCACCTTATACTGAAGATGACCGGACACGGGGAAAGCAGGTACAACACCTCTTGCAACCGGTCCCAACTAATTGAAGTCTTGCAGCCAAAGGCTAATGATCGCCGCAGCAAGGGCGCAGAGAAGAGAGCAAAGTTGCAGCCGTGGCTGGAGAAGCCTCTCCTGCCAAGCAGTATCTTCTTCTGGATGGAACGATTTATCTCGAACACTTGCTACCCCTAACACTTTAGCGGCACCACACGGGATTTTCCCCCTGGCTCCAAAGCGCACACACATGTCAGTCAGTGTTTGCGTGACTTCGAGGTCCACTAAAGCTGCTGCCGCGGTTGATGCGACCCCACTGGTCGATTCATGCTATCGCGTCTATGGCCGTGAAAACACTAGGCCAAGAGCCTACGTGCGGCTCGTTTGAAACTATGACGTCTCCGCACACTCGCCGTCGCTCCATTTGCAGTCATCATTGGCTTTGCAACGTGCCTGGTCCATAACGGAGCACCTCATCTGACAGGCCTCGTCCCCTGTGCTCCAGTGGCACTGACGCAGGCGACCACAAGACGCTTTGGTCTTTGCATCGTCGCAGGAAAGACAGTAGGCGGTGGCACTCTGGAGCATCTCGCCCGTTCGCGGGAATACTTCGTCGCGTGGTGCGACTTCGCAAACCTGATCTTTGTCGCAGTCCTTGTCGTTGCAAGGGTCGACACACGTCTGCTTGCCATGCTTCACCCGGCAGTCCTCCTTGGGGCCACATTTGTCGTAGATTCGCCGATCGCAGATCTCGACGCAGACTGGATTCGTCGCCCCTTCAAAATTCTTCTGGGTACCATCGCGGCACTCCGTCAAATTGCTGCAGCGAATGTTGTCCTTACATGTCCGTTCTGAATACCACACATCTGCAAATGCCGAATCGCCCTCTGCGATGCCACCAAGGACGTACATGGTGTCACGGTGATCGACCAGAGCCGTGTGCTCGTACCTCGCTGGCCAGCTCGCCACAGGCGTAACCACCGTCCACGAGGCTCCTGCATCTTCCGACCGCCAGACATCCGCCAAGCGGTCTAAGTCAATCGACAACCCGCCAATGATGAACATGCTGCCAGCGCTGGTCATGGTTGCCGCATGCTGGTAGCGCCCAGACCAACTGGCATACTCTGTGACAAGAAGCCAGTTGTCACCAAGGTCAGTCGACTTCCAGACATCGTTGAAGCACTGAACATGACCGGTCTCCTTCTCCGCATAGAAACCACCAAGCAAGTAAATGACATCCTTGGTATCCACTAAGGCTGCGTGCCCGTAACGGGCAGTCCACCATGTTTTCTTCGCCGGCACCTGGTTCCACACCGCTCTTAAGTGGCTGGTTATGCCGGGCTGCGACGGGTGGTGGATTCGCCACACGTCGGACAGGTAGCTCGAACCATCATGTCCGCCGAGGACCACGATCCAGCTCTGTGAAGTCATCACAGCTGCGTGCCCGTGGCGGCCGGACCACGCAGCCTTGCCGAGAGAGTGCCAGACGGAACCGTCTTCTGAGCTCCAACAATCATTCTCCAGCTGTGCGTGCCCTGCAAAGCCTCCCAACACAAAAAAGATGACGCCTTGATGGTCCACCATTGCGGCGTGACCGCGCCTCGCGCTGAAGCGACCTTCTCGCTGAGGTAGCTTCTCCCAGGTTCGGCCCTTATTGGTACTTTTCCAGACTTCGTTGGAAAAGGATCCTCCAGTGGGCCCACCTTTTTCTCCTCCGATCACAAACATGTGTTCTTCGAAGTTCATCACCGCGCCATGTGCGTAAAGGGGGCCGAAGTCTGCACGATCTGTCTTGGCCATCCAAGTGTAGGGGCTCTTGGCCACACCCCTGGCACCCAAGACCTGGACCACGCTCAGGAAACATTGCCAGCAGCCCATGCTATGTGCTTTTCGACTCCTGGACCCTCATGTGCAGTCCTACAACCGCATTGCGTCTGCTGCCGGCAAGCAAGTCAGACGTTAAGGATCGATGAAGCTATGGATGGAGGATTTGCGGCCGGTTGTAGCTTCCGTAATCTGGCACTGATCCAGAACCGAAATTTGTCGAAAAAGCCGGCGGCAAGCTTCTCTCACAACTCGGAACACCCCGTCCCCCTGAATATTGCGCAGGTTGTGTGTTGTCAATTTTCCTGGGAGCGGGGTTCCACTGCATAGGATGGAAGAGCCTTAGCACACCTTGGGCTCTCACAGGTCGCGCTTCAAGGCAATGCTCCACAAGTCTCCTCTGGCTACGACGGGTCGTCCAATCGAACCATTCACGAGGACGTGTAAAGCTGGCGCTTCAAAGCTAATTATATCCCGAAGACACACATGACGAGCCACAACTGCCACAACTACAAGTGCAACTGTAGAACCACGGGAAAGCACAGCGAAGCGATCCTCCGGCGTGCTCTGCATGCTCGGGCTTATGCCCAAATTCAGATCCGGCGGGTTGCTTTGCGGGCTACCCGTGCTGCGCCCCAAGACCATGCGGCCTGGCACACAGCGGCATAGAGCTTCCGGGCCCGCTTCAGTTGATTCAGTCAGCCCAGCCGCACCTGGTGACCGCACATCTCCAATGGGGATGCCTGCGAGGCAGCCGTCCTGCAATCGTCACAAGTCTCGTCTGTGGCCACGAATTCTCAAACAAGAAACCACACCACTTTTTGCAAGCATCATCATACACAGGCAAGGGACGTCAAAGAGGCGGTCGGTGGACTTGAAGCATGAAGGCAGCATGGCCACAGTCTCATCACCGTGCACTGCTAAAGGGCTGTCGCGGGAGAATCCATCGCCCAGACGTCATGTTTTCGCAAACCCACATACCACTGGTAATCTAGTTACGAGTCTCCCACCTTCCGCCAGGCTTCGCAGATCAACAGGTTTCTGGGATTCGGTTCGATTTTGATTTGTTCTACTGGTTCTACTGGGAGTTGTTTGAGTCTGACAAGCACAAAGAAGCTAAAGCAAAGACTTGAACATTACAGAAAAATTTCGCCAGAAGCACATGCGATTGGCAAATGATGGGTCAGTGAAATGCCAACTGAGTCATCTGAGCCGATGTGTCGAGGCAAGCTGTCTGCGTAGCCGTGGCAGCCCAAAAACAAATCCGGTTCTGTTGCCTGCTTATCTGCAACACAGCAGCATTGATTCACATTGTGCGCGCATGCATGCGACTAAGCCTGGCTGCTCTTTGACAGGACCCGAATTATCAAGATGCAAGATGAGCACTCAAAGCCTTTGCCACGGCTTGGCCAAATGATTCCGCATCATCCGTGCGATCACAACGCATTTCGATAACCAGTGTGAAGCATCGCGTCTCTCTTCCGAACGTGTCACCGAGATCCCCTGGACGATGAGACCACTCTGACATCATCACCGCCAATTCTCGCACCCCAAGCAGCTTGCCACTTTGGGCTTCAACCTTGCCAGTTGCAACTGCTTCCATTTCAGGGTCATGCTCATCTTGCCAAGCCAAAGAGGCCAAATGCTCTGCGGCTTCTTTTGGCAAATGATCCTTCTCGCCCAGCCACAAAAACCAACGTGATGCCAGGAATCGTGTTGACAAGGCCCAGGGACCCTGGGTGGGGTAGGGGCTTGGCCCCAGCTTAAAGCCGTTCTCCTCTAAGCAAAGATCCAGTGCTCGCTCCAGGGGCTTAGGAGTACCTCGCAGATCGCCTGGCAACAGTCTCGCCAGGCCCACGGGAAATTGAGTAGCCCATGGCGTCGAATGAACTACAGCAGCTTGGGCCCTTCGAACTGGGCGACCACCAGCTTCTCGATCATACGTTGACCCCAAGTCTCCATAGCTGTGGATTTCCACAAACCCTCTCCGTTCTGCGGCCGCAGCTTGGATTGTTGACAAGGCAGCCCTGTACCACTTCTCAAGGGCATCGTTGCCGTCCGGGTGAATGTGCTCTGCTGCCCAACTGCTGAGTGCACCCTTGCCAAAAAGGGTCCTTCGATTGACGTCCAAAGACTTTCGACTACAGCTGCACGACTGCAACCTGTGAATACTGCGCTGTCAAGTCTTAAGCTGACATCACCGGTCCCAATTTGATGCAAGCAGCTCTGTCTTTTCTGTCCGCCCTCGCCAGCCGCGGTTTAAATCCATGAGGCCACGGGGAAGGCGGGGCCGGAAACCCTGGGCCGCCAGTTTAGAAACAGCCACTTCAAAAGCTTCACCGCTGCCTTCATCGTGCCATTCCTGGGCTGTCGCTGACTGTCCCCGGTCAGGCCAATAAACAAACTAAACATTCTGCACCACGAGTCAACGAGCGTCGTTCATTTCCTCCGTCACCTCGTCCTTGTTGTGCGGCCACGCGGCGATGAATGGCCTGTCAGTGTTGTTCATGTTGAAAGCCCCACTGCTGCAAAGACCGCACTTGCGAGTTGTCGAAGAATCCTGTGTGCCTGCTAGAATCTGCTAGAACCGAGGTCAGACCACCTCAAGCCGTGCAACGCTTGGCAAACGACAGGTTGCCAACTCTATTAACCGAGAACACAGCAACTCCGTCAGTCGGAGATGGTGACTGGGTGCAACCCTTTGGAAACCCATTCTTGAAGAAAATACTTCGCTGATACGAAGTCCAAACAGAATTGAACTGAAACCAGAACTCGATTGTATCCGAGCTCGTGCATCCTATCAGCCGTGCAGAATGCTTGAACCCAAAGTGTTAAAACCTCCAGCAGGGGACCCAGCATTGTCCGCGGGCACTGTTGCATGAGGCGCAATCAGTAAGACATCAGCGTCGCCACCGCCGCGACAATCCAAGGGGGGCACTGGCTCTGGAAAGGCCATGGCTGCACAACGAGCAACTTGAATCTGGCAAAGCCGCCCACGTGGAGACATGATGATGGTGGCGGTGGCGGTGATGATGTCGTATCGCATTCTGAGTCTGCAACTATCCCTTCTACTACGATCCTGCGGCATGCAAAGCAGCCAGCCGATGCGGTGAATCCAGCAAGTCGGGGACTATGGTTTCAGGGCGGTCGCTGCCAGATTCCTGACAAACTCAAAACGTCCTGTGGCCACAAGACCAGTGCCCGCCTGTGCGTCAGTATATCCCTTAGGCCCTAGGATCTTTGCACTGTTCGACATCGCATTCTTAAGTGTGCGATATAAGATATAAGCGTTGTGGTGACCTGCATTGTCTTACCATAGGCTTTACAAAAGACTCCAGACCTGTTGCTATATTGTCGTGTGCTTCGTTGCGGTTCAGTCTCAGTTGGTATTCAGGCAGCCTCGCGACCTGTCACGCGCGGTCGGTACAACATCTTGCTGGCAGCAGTTGATCTTTCTGGTTCGGTTGAGCGGGCTTCCTTCACGTTGCTGCCAACTGTTTGGGACCACCTCGTCCCCTTCTACCTGTTCATTTGTCCGCACGAAACTTGTGCCCCAGACGATCGAGCAACTTTAGACCAGTCCTGAAACTGCGGCTGGCGCATTGACCGTGCTCTTGAGATTTGTTGTCTCTGTCTAGACCGCGTGGGGCGTTTCTGCATAAAGCAATAATTAAACATAACTAGACAAGTCAGGCACCACGACCACGGCATTTGGCTGGTGCTTAGGGTGTGGGCGAAGCGCCGCGATGCTTCGTGCAATTCATACCTGCAGGGATTGCGCCAAGGACCTCGGACTTTGAACAAGGATCCCCTGGCTTACAAGACTCGGCAACCAAGACCGAGTTACTGTCCACTAGAGTTGACATACAATTGCACACAAGCTGCACATGAGCAAGTAGTGAAACTTCTCGATTTTTGTCTAACCTCCAGGCGCACTTCTTCGCGACCTGGTGTTGCGCACCCTCTCCCCTAAAGGAGCACAATGTCCCAAGCATTGCGCATGGCAATCCTAGTGCGGAAAGGCTTTCTGGAGTCTGGGCACACGAACAAAGACTGACAAGAGAATGTTCTCTGATAGAACACGCCGTTGCAGCTGAGCAGTCCGGAAAGCTCCAGAACCTGCCTTCTATCGCCCCCTACACTGCCTACATTTACACTCAATTAAATTTAAAAATTTGCAGGTCTCTGCATAGCCATGGCCGGGCCGAGGTTTCCTGTCTCAGGCAAAGGACGACTTCTTGTGTTGCCGATCCTGGTGTGTTGTTTGCAGTAGCAGCACCCCGTTGTGCACGATTTTCGTGGGAGGCCAGATACAATGACACGATGCAGAACCTGCTGTCTATCCTGGCCAACCCTTCTCTAGGTTCGTGTCGCGGCTGACTATGTTCAACTTCTACTGGTTCTACTCATTGATGCACGGTGGCAAGTGCCGTGCTCGCGACTCGCGAGTCGATCACAAGACAGAGAGCAAGAGAAGGGAAACAAGCTGCAATGCCAGCGGCTCATTGACCTCGAGAGTACGCTGAGGTTTCTTGGCTTGCAACAGAACAGGCGTGCCATTTCTTGCCGCAACGGTTCATGCACTGCTGTGAGCTGCAAACTGATCGCACAAACACCAGCTGCCAAATCCTTCTCAGTTTTTTGAGATGAGCAGCCGGTGCACCCTTTCGGCCCTGAAGCACGAACCTTCAAAGCCTCAAAGAATCCCTGTGCCCTCACGTTCTGAGTCGCAGACCCTGGGCTCAAACCACGGCCGCCACGCGCAACGTCGGCTCCAAGGCCCCCGCGCCTGGGCCTCGGCTGAAACCAGGAGAAGCATCGGATGAAGAGCAACGGAAGAGGGCCCTGTTTTTTTAACCCACTATACTCCCAAGTTTGACCGTAAACCCGGCAAGGGACGTCTTCCACCTATGGGGCAGAGTGAGCAAAGTCTGCGCTACATGGACGGCAACGTACCATGGTCGACCTCAAGCCTGAAGCCCCTTTCAGCAGGAATATGCGTGCGAGAGCATTATTTTCGCTTTGACAGCAAACCGCAGTCCAAGTCCGCGCACTGTAAGGGTACCTTCACAGGCACCACCCCGAAGTGGACTCCAGCGATCGGCGGTTCTAGTTGCAACCTGTAGCAGCATGCGCAAGCTGCACGAGTTTTCGGTTCTAGATCTGGTTACTGCAAGACGCAAGATGTGACGAAACCGGCCGTCGACACAGCCTGTTCGCTTGAACATGACAGGGCTTCTGGCCTCTGCGGCTGTTTACAACGGGGAGATACTCTACAAAGCACCCGCACTGATTGAGAATGGCAGCTGATGCTGCAAGGACCGACGGTGCGGAACATAGGCTGAAGGCGCGGGAGCACTACCGCCATGCGGTTTAGTTGATCCATGATGGGGTGTCTGGAGAACCGCAGCACATCAACTCGAAGCTGCTGTACGGCAAGCTGGCATTTCTTTAGTCGCCCCTGTAACACCATCTGCCGAATTGCTGAACCTCTCTGCTGCAGATGGCCATACGATCACAAATCGCCGATTCTCGATCTCGGCAGCAGAAACAGGAGCAGCACGTGCCCAAGCTCTGAAAAGAAGAAGCACAACATGCGTTTGGAAGTAGAAGGCCCGTGTAGCCTTCAGTCCATCCAAATGGCTACCCTTAACTTAAACTTGCATCTACAGCCTTGCGACTGTAGCAGGCTGCAGGCAAACAGCTTCTTTTGCCAGCAGCCACGAGCCGAGCATCCGGTGCGTTTCTTATCGTTTCTTCTGCAGCATGTCTTAGCCTAAACCCAGTTTGGACAACGGATGTGAAAGCTGCGATTCTTGCATTGGATGCATGTTCGCGTCGGTGAATTCGGACGTGCAAAGGCATTGAAGAGAACGGAGCGCCTGCTTTTCAAGCGCCTCACGGCTTCGAGACGTGGCAGTCAATCGGCTTTCTGCGGCGTGAGCCACTTGCTGCGAGCATCAAAAACGAGGAGCCTATTGGCACCGGCATACATCACACTAACCCTCCCACAACCCTTCCAGTATCTTCCAGTACGGACAAACAGTGTGACGCCGCTGCCTGTCCGGGCCGAGGTTCTAAAGCCTCGGCACCCAGTGAAACCTGAAGTAACTGATATTCGGCAGCCGGTGGCAGTGACTCAGGATTCCTTGCCTGAGGCGTCCCTGCTCAAATCCGTTTGCGACAACAGGTGCCGGAGCTGCGCAAAGGAGCCATGCCATGTCCGCAGGCGCCGCAGGACTTCGGGCATGCCTGGGCACTGGGACCATTTTTGGCGCAACGTGCGGCCAGTTTGCACATGCGCGTGAGCGAGACATTAATTTAACGTATGCTAGAAATCAAAACGCTCCACAAGTCATGCATGATTGCAACAAGCCTCACCGTCGCCCAAGGCATGTATTGGTGCGCGAGGCAACACAACGCGTGTTGCTTTTCCGAGATTCGATTGATCCGAAAAGTTCCTTCGAGGATATTATGGTTGCGCCCCAGGCGGGCCATATGCACGAATCGTCATACACCTGGCTCCCCTCCCTCGCCTTGTGAGGGGATACCATTTGGGTGGAGGGGGTGGAAGGAGAGAGGGGGGGCAAAACGCACGGTGCACAACCACAACAGACATGATCCGGCGGGTTCGGTCAGCCGCCCCCCCTCCCCCCCAATGGTTGGTACCCCTTCGCCCGCCCCCCCTTGTGCCGCCTTTGGTGTGGTGTGGTTCGGGGTTTGGGTCTGCTCTCAGTCCCTGCGCCCCACTGTGGTGTGGTGTGGTTCGCGGTTCGGGTCGCCCTGCGTGTTTCGGAAGCGTCGTCATCATCATCGTCGTCCTCATCATCATCATCGTCGTCATCCTCATCCTCACCGTCATCATCATGATGTTCCTTTCTTGGGACAACTGCCACAGGAAGCGGGCCCGACAGGAACGTCTCCTGGTGACAGTTGCATGTTCAATTCCCGCATGGCAGAGTCCTGGTTGGAAAGTGTCCACTGTCACGAGGATCGGGTGTGTTTGGGACGAGATCCTCGTAACAGTTGATGGCTTTGGAGCGCCATGTGGGAGAAGTACGCACAGTCACAGGGATTCGGCGTGCCGGGGGGGGATACCATGGAACCCAGAACCGGGATCATATTTGCAGCGCGTGTGCTGCCGATCGTTTGCTTTTCCAGGGGCTTCTAATCTTTCGTGAGTAAACCAAATCTGCCAAAGCTCCTTGAGCAGCTCCTCCTTGAACAAATACGCACCTGAGCGTATTAAGGCAAAGGCAAGAAGACCTGAGAAGTTCTCCAGGAGAGAACAGGGACAGCGGAGCGGCGGAGCGACATGTCAGACCAAACCCACCGTCCTAGTCACGGGCCCCAGTCAGACACCGAACCGAGCCTGCAACAAGCCTTCGACTGATTACCCTTTCCACACGACCGCGTGACCTGACAGAAAGACTGAACCTCCGAGCAAGCGGCTGCAGTTTCTTGAACTGAACCAGCTGCAAAGCCAGTTGAAGGTGCCCCTCGCGATGCTTCTCCGCTCCGAAGGTCATGTTACAGAGATGACTCCACGAGCCTACAATCCGCCAATCAATCTGCAGCTATGCCATGTCTTCGT
The DNA here is from genome assembly GCA_905231915.1 of Symbiodinium necroappetens. Classification (NCBI taxonomy): domain Eukaryota; class Dinophyceae; order Suessiales; family Symbiodiniaceae; genus Symbiodinium; species Symbiodinium necroappetens. Next base: position 11,621 of record CAJNJA010086419.1, read on the forward strand.
GATCTGGGCGACTAGGATCGCGGCATGTTGTTGAGATTGAGGATGCACAGGACGATTCCAAAAACAGTTGCCGTGAGGATACGTACACTGCAGCCGGACACGACGGCCAGACCGGTTTGGATTGCTCGACAATACCAGGTTTCCGGCCCTGCTTTGGAAAATTATGCGGAATGCGAGTGCCCAATCAAAAGCTCTCAACGCCAAGCTCACTCATGCAGACGCCTGCAGAAGCCCTTACACCTTCACCATAGTGAACAGCCACGGCATATGGGTGCAACCGTGCCTGTATAGCGGGTCGTCCTCGCAGCTACCGGCCTGTACTGGATATGCACCAACCAACCAACCAACCAACCAACCAACCAACCAGTGGGTTATAGCCAACAACAGCGACGTAGAATAGCAGCAGCGGTGGCGGCCGCAGCGGTGGCGGTGGGGTGGTGGTGGAAGTCGTTGCGTCGTCATAGTCATCTTACTTGGCCATGGTCGCGGTGGCGGCGGCGGCGGCCATGGCGGCGGTGGTGGTGGTGGATTTTGGTGGTCGTGGTAGTGGTAGTGGCCGCGGCCGCGGTCGCGGTAGTGATGGGGGTACCAGAGTAGAAGTAGCAGAAGGAGGAGCAGGGGGAGAAGAACAACAACAGCAATAGTACTGGTACAAGTGCATTCAACAGCAACAGCAGCAACAGCAGCAGCAGTAGCTGTAGCTGGAGCTGAGCAGAAGCACCAGCAGCAGTAGCAGCAGCAGCAGCAGAGCAACAGCAGCAGCAGTAGCACTTTCAGTAGCCATAGCCGTCGCCGCAGCAGAGCATTGGCGGTAGCAGTAGCAGTAGCACTCTAGACTAGCAGCGTTTCAGCAGTAGTTGCAGAGCAGCAGCAGCAGCAGCAGC
>CAJNJA010086430.1:0-20307 GCA_905231915.1 Symbiodinium necroappetens
GCCCCTGAAGACCTTCCTGTTCGACCAAGCAGCTCGGCTCTGCTCGGTGTTTGGATCGTCATGTCATAATGTCATTATACTAATATCATAGCATTACAGTATCAGTCTCGTAATACTGTCGTATTTTGTAGTACTGTAGCATTATTAGCATTATTCTAGGAAAATTACAGTACTACTATAGTAGCATTGCCGTGTGCTTCAAGTAGAAAGCTCAGTCACGATACGTGTGGTGCAGGGTTCCAGGGATTCGATGCAGCCAGCAAGGTCGGAGAGGACCTGCCGAAGGCGTATGCAGAGCATATCATCAAAGCACTCTGGTTTGTGGCAAAGACCCTCGGCTTGCCAACCCTCAACCCTAACCCTAAACCCTAGACTCTAAACTAAACCCTAAACTCAACACCCTGAACCCTGAACCCTAGACTCTAAAAGCCTAAACCTTCTTGGGCTCTGCTCTCCAGGACGTTCCCTGATATCAGCTTGCATGGGCGTGTCGCCTTGCTCGTTCCAGACTCCGATATCTGCAGGAAGATCAAGCAGATCTTGCAGAAGCATTTGCAACTGAGCTGCGTTAAGGAAGCATCGCCTAAACTTCCTGAGCGTGTGGGTGAAGGGTTGTTGAAGTTGCATGGTTCATTCAGGGCCTGTTTTTTGCAGCAGACACCACTGGCATTGTCCCTAGACTGCGAAACTAGACCGAGTGCAATGCATTGGTTTTGGCGATGACATGCCGCAGCCCAAGCCCCCCAGCACTCCCTGCATACGCACTGCGACTGTGCTGAGCCTTAAACAAAGCCCTACCCGGCCCGAACGGCTGAACCGAACCCCAAATTCAAGGCGCTTCGATCGCACCCTTCCGATAGCCTAACCCCAAACCCTAAACCGAAACCGTCTCCCTAAACATCCCTAAGCAATACAGACCCTGAGCCTTAAAAAACAGAAACCCAAAAGATCCTCCTCAGCGGGACATTCGTGCAAAAAAGTATCCTAAACCCAACACCCAAAAGACCCTAACAACCCCTACCGCTCCCAGGAGCCGGGAGTTCCCTCATCGCTCCCTGCGCCTGGTGAGCTTCGAGGAGTCCCTCAGCTACTTGCCGGAGCGCCTGCTCGGCCGCGGCAAGCAGGCGGGGTTTAGGGTTTAGGGTTGGGACGGCTTGAAGAGCATAAGCAGTCGAAGCTTTATGATGTACGAGTAGTTCAGTGACTTGACTTTGGAGTTTTTAGGCTTTGGGAGTTTGGATGTTTCAGGCTTCAGGAGTAGTTGCCAAGTGACTTTGGGGTTCAGGTTCAGGCTTCGGGCCTTCGGGGTTTATGCTAAGGGTCAGGATGTGGGGATGAGGCTTTAGAAGTGGTTGGAGAGTGGCCCTAGGCTTTGAGGTGTGGAGTTCGGTTTCAGTGCAGGCAAAGCAGGAGAAGATCGTTCTCGATACCGTGGATAATGCGGAGGGCTTGGAGCAGCTTGTGGTCGTTTGTGTTGGGCTGGATGCTCCTATTCGGCGCCACCTGGAAGACTTACAGACACGCTCACGGCTCTATAGAGGCTTAACGAGAGCACAGCTCTTGGCCATCGTGGTCAATGAAAGGGTGCAGGGAGGTTGGCTAGAGTTCTTAGGCATGGTGACATTCTCTGAGTCCTCTGATGTCGCGGTTGCAGAGAAGGAGTCTGTCCAGAGAATCCAAAAGGCCGCTGCCAAAGTGCATGAAGAAGCCCTGCAGACCGTGGTGGAGAGCCCTGCGGAGGCTCAGGGTGCTCCGGCGGGTGCGAGTGCAGTCGCAGGCGCATCCCAAACAGTTGGCGATGACCAAGCTTTCGTGGAGAGTGCTCAGCCGGACGATAGCACGCAGCAGATGCACGAGACCTCGACAGCCTTTGGGGTTGCATTCAGCAGCGAACGAGAGCCTTTTTTGGGTACAGGTTCCCTAAGAGGCACCCGGTCAACAAAGGGAACCGTCGTGGTGAGTTCTTGGCAGGGTTGCGCTTAGATTCCACGTCTGCGCCGTCTGTGCTTATGGTGATGTCTAGTCAGAAAACCGGCATGGCAGCCCAGGTCTGGGATACCAGTGGCAACACCATGTCCAAGCCGACGAGCTTGCTTTTCCACCCCTTCTTCTCGACAGATGAGGTGGGCCCGCGTACCCTTCGCCCCACGGATCCACTTCTTTGTCTCTTTGTCTCTCCCTCTCTCTTTGTCTCTCTCTCGCTCTCTCTGGCTCTCTCTCTCTCTCTCTCTCTCTCTCTCTCGCTCTCTCGCTCTCTCTGTCTCTCTGTTTTTTTGTTGTTTTTGGCTGCTATTCGTGTTAATTGAAAATTTCGTGTTTCTGTGATAAGCAGCACCAGCGTCAGAGTTGGTGATATTCATGTGATGATGCTAGCATGGTTTCAACTTCGACAACGATGATGACGACCGCAACTTGGGCGACTCTACGATTGATGCATTCAATTTTGCAACCCCGACTGCGGGCCCGAGGATTCAATCTCGCAACATTTTCAGGATCAACATCCCAGCTACGTGCGATGAACAGATCTTATAGCTGCTACAATATGGCTTTGAATCAGACTGAGGATGTGGGGTTGCTGTTTCGGAGATGAAGGTTTGGGATGAAGGTTTTGCGGACCCCTTCAGAAATCCAGATTTGCAGGCTCGAGGTTTGGTTTTGGGATCAAATGTCTAAATAGGAATTCTTACGTCCCAGGCTTATGCTTGGGCTTCAAACCGCTGTGTTCAGGATTGAACGTCGGCTGGCTGGCTCTTCGAGAGTAGGCTGCGGAGCCCAGGATTGCCGGAATCGATTCCGGCTTGTGGGGTCGAGGATTAGTAACTCATGGGTGTAAGCTTTTGGGCTGCGACGGTTTAAGCCGGGCTGGGAGCTAAGAGTGCAGCTGGAGTTGTCGTTGCGGCATGCTTCCGGTGGAACCCTCGAAACCACGAGTTCAGAATCGTGGTTCGGGTTTTATAAAATTTATGTCTTAGCGTTCCAGCAGTCGCTGGAGATGCTGAAGCTGACTGCTCTCACATCGTCAGGTGCCGCCGAAGTTCGGCCCCCAAGGGTACTGTCCCGGAGTATTCTAAACCCTGAAATGCAAGCCGAAGGATGCAACACTTGTGAACGAACAAATCATGTAGGGCCTTGGGCAACAAGCGAAAAGACTGCAAATGGGTAAGCATGTATACGTATACGCATATAAAGTATACAATTCACAGGATGAACGTCATACAATTGATGACGATTGCGTGTCTGCGTGTGGGGATGTATGTATGTATGTATGTATGTATGTATGTATGTATGTATGTATGAAGGGCCCGAGTCGCCCATTCCAGGGAAGCTCGTAGAGCACTAGTGCCGCAGTGGCACGCCAATGAGTCGCAGGGCTGGAGGGCATCGCACTACCAGCAGCCTGCAGAGTTTGATGCTGGGATATGCCTCTGAACGGCTGATGCAGAGCATCCAGCTACCCAGCTGCCTGCAGAGTATGACGTTTGGCCGTGAGGTCAACCAGAACTTGGAGGGAACCCAACTGCTTAACTGCCTGAACAGTTTGATGTTTGGCTATGCAGTCAACCGGAGCCTGGAAGGCATCCCGCTGCCCAGCAGCCTGCGGAGTCTGATGTTTGGCGAATCGTCCAATCTGAGCTTGGCGTGCGCAGAATTACCCAGCAGTTTGCATGTGACTTTGGTCGCTATTTCAACCAGGGAAGTGCCTTTTGTGGCGGCTAATGCCGCGATATGCCCGAGGAACACAAAATTGTCTAGGTCCACTTGTTTGAGGTGCGGATCTGTAAATCGCCGCATCTTTCTTCACCCGATGGCTTTGCGCATGTCTTCGTGGTGTAATGTCCTTGTTCATACAGTCTGTTGCTCTTCGGATGGCCCAATCTGCATATGGGGTTTCATCTAAATGTCTGTGCTTGAAGGTGGCCGTTATTCTTTATTGGGCGCTGAGGTGCGCGGCCCTTAGCCCGAAAAGTGCTTCGTGCACTTGGTTGCCCGGTTTCGGGCCATCCGCGATTGCGGACATCGCCAAAATGGCGGAAGCTACCCTAGCAGGGGAGTGACTGCCTACCCTACTCGGTGAGGGAACCTCCACCGACCGAGGCAGGCAGCCTCAGCCTTCTAGGGGATCTCCCATTTAGGTGCCTCTTCCCTTGGAACCTTCTTTGGCTGCTTCGTCGTCCACCTCCATGGGTGCCGAAGGCTCAGTAGGCTCAGCTGGGGATTGCTGCACCTGAGACGTCGCTGGCTCCTCTCTGTGGAGTTCGATTCCTTGTCAGCAGCCGGGGTAGCTGCAACAGCTGCATCGCGGGCCTCGCCTCTGAGGGGCCTGCGAGTCTTGGGCAGTGGGGTCCTCGGACTCGTCGCTTTCGGTGTAGGAGGCTTCGTCAACGTCTTCCTCGGTGGGGCCAACCCTCGTACCGAACCTAGCTTTGGCTCGGGCTTTGCTCGAAAGGTTCTTGAGGTTAGACACCTTGTCTTTCTCAAGGCGGCGGGGAATGGTGAGGTCGATCCTTTGAGCGACGCTCTCACACCCGGCCTGCCGGCTGATGGCCAGAAGCAGGCGCTGGGAGCTCTTAGCCGCCAGAGGGCCTGCACCGCAGGGTGCTGCCTGGGGTCCAGCGGGTTGAAGCAGACCCCACCACGGCCATCCTCAGCACCGGCCATGCAGTGAGGGGCAAGGCCGGCCGGAAAGAACCATTCGAAAAAGGTTTTGGGCACCGACACCTTGTGTCCGTCCTCCTCCAGGGCCTGGCTAAGGTCCCTGTAAACCCTGACGATCGCTGAGGCGGCATGTGTAGGGTTCTTGTGCTCAGTGTCTATAGTCGTCGACCCAAGTCTCGACATAATCCACGCACTGGCCTGTACAGGAGGAACGGACTGGGCCACCCACTGGCAGTTTCGAGAGGGAGCGGGCAACCCGCTAAAATTCCTTTGCTCGCATACACTGTCGGAGAGGAGACCTCATCCGATGTGATAATGCGTCCTCCCCTGTAGGCCTCCATGGCCAGGTGGAGGGGGAGGGCCGGAAAGCCCGCCTGCTTCGCAGCCGCGTACAGCTTGTCGGGAGCCACTCCTTCGTAAAAGGTGCTCAGATCAAAGAAGACTGAGCACCTGTGAACAGAGTCCACACGGCAAACTTCGTAATGAAACGCCCTTCTGAGTGTACTGCGCTTGGGGAGAGCCGAGTCCCACCACTCAACCCCAAAATCCTGGAGCCATTGGGTGATGAGGCCCTGTCGACCCTTAATGCCCAGCTTGAGGAACGTGCTCATGAGCCCGATTGGCCGCTCGACCAGCTCATTTTTTGGCAACATAACAAACTGGGTAAACGTGGCCTGGTGTGGGACGTCCCCACTCAGCTCTATCTGCCTCCACAGGTCGGCCTGGGAGGAAACCTCCTCCGCGAGAGGGCCTTGAGGAGGCTCACCGTCCACCCGTCTATGCCCGGGGCTTTGGTTGGCAGGCACCTGATGAGTCTAGCGAACTCTTGCGCGGTGATGGCAGGGAGCTCCCGGTGGCCGTTATTCGGTGTGCCTCATGCACAAGAGAAAACGGATATGAAACTTGATCGCCAAACAAAATTATGACATGTGATGATGCCTCAGGAAAAAACCACTAGCGCGGATTCATTCCATTTGCATTTCTGCAGAGAAAAAGCAGGAAACTGTGGAGGTGTTTAGTATTCAGGATTGGGCTTGGGGACTCAGAAAAAGACAAATCCCTGTCGAAACCATCTTTCACTCCGTGTCGCTGCTCTGGGCTCCCGTCTTTGCTCCCGAGTTCCATGGATGGTGCACCACCGCTAAGCAAGCTAACTAGAACCTTAACGCACCCACTGTCTGCCACGCAACGTGTATGGGTCTCTCATGGCCAAAGCGCGAAAGTTGTCAACAACGTGCTAGCGCGGAGCTTGCGCGAAATGCCAAGACTTGTCCCCAAATTTCGGGCGGCCCTGATTCAAAGTTTAGGGTGTCGTGACAGAGGAAGCGTGCGTGCAACATATGCTCCCTTGTGAGTTGTCCCCAACCTAGCGTTGAAAGTCTGGTCCAATCACGCCTACCTATAGAAACTCGAACGAAAACTCGAAAGCCACAGATTTAGGGCTAAACAACGGGAGCATGTTGTGATGCTTCATCTGGGACATTGTCGCTGCATTGGATCAGCCAGGCCTTGCGTCTTGATATGTACTTTGCTAGCGCCAGGCTATCGCGGATCTAGCGCCAAGGTGGGGTTTAACGTGCCCAACATGGGGCCCCGCCTCATAGCGAAGAGAAACAAGAGGTCTCTAAACATAATAATGGCCACCTTTACTTGAACTCTTGAACCGCCCGTTTTGGTGAAAGCCCATATAAGCTGTCACTGTGCTGATCATTGTGGCCATGTTGGAAGGTCCCTACGGGCATGGATGCCCTCTTTTAGGGATCTGCTTACGAGGAAGACCTGCTCGTTGTGATATGTCGCCATCAGGGTTTTGCCGGGGCGGCTTTTCGGGTTAAGCCTGGCCGGTTAAATCCCCTTTGGCCTTTTACCTAGGCTTCGTTGGCAGATTTCTGCAACGCGGAAAACCCGCGAGTGCATATTGCGCTGGCGCTTTTCTGCTAACCTTGGAGAAGCGAGGCGCAAGAGGGGCCCACCGCCTCTTTCAGGTGGGGCTTTAATTAGCGCATGCATATGCTGCGCCCGACTCGGACACGTTGCCTTTGAAAGTGAAAAAAGTGAAAGTGAATGTATATATGTAAGTATGTAATGTGTGTACAGAGTGTACTGTATGTACGTACGTATTCTATATTATGCAATATCTCCAGCATGGGTAAACAACATGGAACGGGAGGAGAATGTGTATACAACGTACACATGTAAACTGCGAGTATCTGTATCATGTATGCGATACATGTAGTAACTCAGTACATATGTGTATACGAATAAATATAAGCACCGGCCTTTGCACCTGTTAATATCGCAAATGCAATAGCATGCATTTCCAGTTGCACCACACACACAAACACACACTAGCAAGACATGAAACACTGCCGCAAGCAAGAAGATGTGCAAGCTGCATTCGTGGCTGTGTGACACACTATAGACGATAACATAAATTATGTTGAATGCTAACATACGAACACGAGTAAGGGCCTTAGTCATCATCGTTGCTATCATATTTACCAGATGTGTAGTCATCACGATCATCCATCGGATTTGGGGGTCGTGAAACCCAAGCCCTCTCACTCCTCAATGGCTGAATACGATACAGAAAACTTTGGTGCCCAGGTGGGTTGCACCTGGTCTTTAAATCCCGGGCATCACTTCTAAAACCTCTGAGGCTTCGCGAGCATTGCGGCGGCCAAGGCGGTAACTGGAGAGACAAAGGTGAAACTCGACTCGACCTGTCTTCAATCGAACCTCGTTAAGTGAATATTTTCCTAACTTCGAGGCCGGTTTAGCATGTGGCTCAGGTTTCACAGATACCTTAAAGGCCCGGGAGTTTGGAAAATATCTTGAAGCAATTCTTAAAAGAGCTGGTGCCAGGCTCCAAAGCCACCTGCACCCAAGCTCTGTTCCTTTTTGAAATTCATCTTCGCTCTGCCTCGTCCTCCACTCCCATGGTCCAAAAGACCGTATCCCACACAAACTAGAGAGATTGAAACCCATTCGATCGTGGGCATACCATGAGACCAACATCACGGCCGACATCCATTCGGGACTACAGAACTCGAACTTCATCACTCACGTGGTATTCCTGTGAGCTTCGGAATAAACGATCTCTTCACGGCACCTGATGCATGTTGCTGATGGTGTTGTTCGGGTTCTCTCCGGATGTCCCCCCAAGCGCGGAGGCACGAAATTGTTAAGACTGTGCGGCTCGTCGTTGACCCGAAAAGTCAGCCCTGTAAGCTTCAAGCGCAGCTTGTTATGTAGAAAGGTTTCTTCAATCCTTTTGATGGGGCTGCTCTACATCAGGCTTCCATGCTAGATTTCCATCACAACAGGAGTCAACTGCAGTCAGGATCCCTGACAAGAGCATCTAATTTGAGGAAGTCCCATATATACACTTTATCCACGTTCCAGGTGGTGGCGCAGGCGCACGGCCCCTGTCGGAGTGTCAGTTGGCTTTCGGAGGTGTTGGAAGTTGTGAACACCATGTCCCTACGGCGCAGGCCCAGGCTTTAAGTATTGGAGGCTCAGGACGCACATAGGGTCTGTCTCTAGGACTCAGAGAGCGAGTGGATAAGTTGGAGCATTCAGATTCAGGACCTGACACAACATCACGACATGACTGCCGATGCCAAAGCTCAAACCATGAGCCATAAGCGCTCTCTCTGACGGGCAAATGCCGAAGCCCCCAAGTACCAACCTTACTAGTCCTTGACCGGAGTAGTGCTGTAAAATCGGGAATACGAGATGAACCCTGCAAATTCCGTCACGGAAGTCCCACGCCGCATATCAACATCCTCAACAACGAAACTCAAAAATTCCAGCTCCAGGCCCCCCGGAACAAAACTTCAAAACACCCAGACGGCCCGAGACCCTGCAGCTCCGCGTGCTGCCATGCCTACTACGGCCGCAGCCAGACAACCAGCACCCAGCAGGTGCGTGAGCGCTCTGCGCCCCATCTCGGAGCCTTCTATCTTGGGCTGCAGTGCTTGGAGGATCAGGGGCCTAAAAGGTAGGGTGCAATTCAGTAATTTGGCCCTGGCTGATTCACACGCTTACTATGTCCACTGATCATCCAAGGGATGCGAACCCCATCAGGATTTGGAGCCATAGTCTTATTCAAATCCTCAGCTAGGCATCTAGGCCCCCAACGTGCCCTCAACGGTTCACCCCTAGCCTACTCCACCAAGATTGCAGCCCGCGTGGTCGAGGGAACCGGGAGACGGGATGTCGAGTTGCAAACACAGCTTGTTGCAAGGGAATGTGGATGATAAGGTGCCAATTCCCTGCATGCGAACTTGCCTATGCGCTGAGAAGGCTGTCCGCTCAAGACCCCTGAGGTTTGACAAACGCCCTGTCGGGTTTGGGCTTTTGGCTTTCCCAATCAAGTAGATCTGCTCACTGTCCCTGAGACTTGTTGGGCTGCAGGTCAAAAGCACCCCCCGAACTCTTCAGCCCCCACCGGACCGTCAGCCCATGAGCCGCCGTGAGCCCGCAAAAACTCTGATCCACGATTCGAAACCGAGCTGCCCTGCCTGTCTTTGTACGGAAACCCAAAACTCTATACAGCCCTCAAAAGCTGGTGATTCCTGATGCTGGCTTGGACTTGCAACAATTCTTCGACTGTCGCGCCAACGATAGGAACAGTAGCCATAAAATGCACGAGTTCAGTCCCAACAACCCAAAGACACGCCGAGTCTGAAACACCCAGCTTAGAACCCCTATCGGCACCTTCGACGCGGCCCAAGAGCTCCTAGTCAAGGGTGAGAGCTTTGAAGTGTTCGGCGGGCTGTAAGGCTTCGCGTGTTTAGGCCTTGAATGGCCTTGAGGCCTGGGAATCTGACCTTTCAAGCTCCACTTTCGGATGCTGAGCCTTGCTGAGTTGGGATCAGAGGGTTGGAGGATTTGGTTCTGATGCCCATGGATCTTTGTAGGGCACCCGAACCGAGGTTTCCGTACTTTCACATCGCCCTTGTTCTCTTATGTTCATGGCCTTGCCCCCATTAGTTCGAGCAACCGCAGAAGGGCCGAAAAAAGGTAAGGTTCGGCTTCCGGAGTTGCTGATCAGCTGATAACAGCCTTGTTAATTTTCATAATTGGGGGCTTTGTGCAGCAATTATATCCTCGGTAATAAGGCCGAAACCTGCCCAAAATCACCGGGATCAGTATCCTATTGGAAGAAACCTGCTCGGGAATGTGTTAAGATGGTTTTGCCAGCAAACACTCGCTAAATGAAACGAAATGAGGGTCGGCCCCAATGGTCCAAACAAACCCCAATCGCCTCAGTCCACCTCAATCTCAACACTTTAGTGGCCAAGGCCTGAGGAAAACGCCCTACTTTGATGACCTGAAATCACCGCACGAAAAATAGCAGACACAATGATTCAGGTTTCATGGCCGAGCAAGGAAGGCAGCGGCATAACTACGGGTGGCGGCAGGGGGTCGGTAATTTTTCGCGCGGGGGCGGCAGAGACTTAATTGTTGGACGGGGGGTCGGTAATTCAGGTTTTGCGGCCGAGCGGCAGCGGCAGCGTCTGGCTTGCCGAGGAGGGGTCGGTAATTGAGCTTTTGCGGCGGAGCCGCGGCACAGCGGCTTGATTACCGAGGTGGGGATCGGTAACTAAGAATTTGCGGCCGAGCGCCGGCGGCTTAATTACCGAGGAACACGACAGGCACTGCAGCTGCCAACGGAAACCAGCGAGGCGTGGGCAGGAGGCTTTTTGTGCTCGCAAAGTCGAGGACCGAAAACCGGTCCCCCAATGGCAGGGCTGAAGTAGATAAGACATAAATTGAAATGTCGATGCATTGGGACACACCCACACACAAAGTCAAGTGCTGCTACATAGATAATCATAGATACTGAGCAGGTGCACACAACCAATCTTATGCGTGCTTCGCACATGCAGGCAGAAGCTGACAGACAAGCAGGCAGGCTGATGGTCGTAAGAGCATGTGCACTTGCTGTAATTTCATAGGTTAAGCATAGGAAAGATTGAACTCGTTGCAGATAGTTTCATTTGTCTTCAAAAGTGAGTAGTTGTCTGTCAGGAAGGTGAAGTCCCTAAACCCCTGAACCCTAAACCCCAACGCTGCCAGCACCGGTAGCAATGGCGAATGGTAATAGGCAGTGCCGCTGCTTGAAGGCAAATGTCAGAAGCTTCTATGTCCACAGTAAACTTCATCGATCAGGTCTGATTCTGCAATTAACATAAGATTAAGAGGTCTGAACCCCTAGACCCTAGATCTCGAGGACCGAAAAGCGCTCTCTGAGTTTAGGGGCCGACACAGCAGTCACGATCGACAGGAGGATGCGCAGGACGTGGTTTCTGTTACCATGCGCTGTGCTGAACATGTTACGGGAACTAGGCGCTTTCTGTTACGGTCTCAGGCCTGGTTCCTGTTACCAGATTCGGTTACAGACAGCCTGTTCCCGTGACGGCACACCCGCAGGGGATGGTCGGTAATTAAGGTTTCTTGGTCGAGCGGTGGCGGTGGCGGCTTAAGTACCGAAGGAGGGGGGTCGGTAATTCAGGCTTCGCGGCGGCCCCGACGACTTAAATGACCGGGGGGTGTCGGTACGTAAGGTTTTGCGGCCAGCGGTGGCGTCAGCTAATTCAGGTTTCGCGGTCGAGCGGCGGCGGCAGCTTAAATACCGGAAGGGGAGGGGCTCGGTACATAAGGTTTTGTGAGCGGCGGCGGCAGCGGCTCAATTACCGACGGGGATCGGCAAATGCTTGTTTGCCCGCTCTAAGTACTAAATTTTGTTGGAAGTTCTTTACGGAGCCGATAGCTTGCCTGAGTAAGGGATAATAAGGGCACCTTTTTCTGCTAACAAAAAACACAACAAGGGCTACACTGGGGTATCTATGTATCTAATCGAAACGCATCTGAAGGCCCTGGTCTTAACCTTAACCCCAACTGCCCCTAACACCCTAGCCCTCCTAGCCCCCACAGTGCTCAAGCCTGAAGCCGTAAACCCAAGACCTTTGAAGCTCAAAATCCCAACCTCTAAACCCTTGAACCCGAATAGAGCCCTTCATCCCTCAAACCCGAAACTCTAAACCCTTAAGCCCTGTAACCTAGACTCTAAAACCTGAAACATAGAAATGCTGAGGCATCCCTCGCACTTCCTCAGATTGACCCAAAAGTGGAAACTTTGAGGGGATGCCATTTACGGCTCGCTTGACTCCCCATACCTCCAAGAACTCTTAGACCCAGACACAAAACGGAAAGGACCCAGACACAGCCGGAAGCCGAATTTAGCAGCAGACAGTCTCATACAGTCTGCAACACAGGCAAGGCGCACAATCAACGTCCCATCGGTTTTTCATGGCTTAGGGCGAGGAGTGAGGGATGCAAGGCTTGAACTTTATCCTCAGACAGTCTCACACACAGTCTACAAAACACGCAAGTGTTAGGGGTATTTTTGGCTCCAAATGCTATTGCTAAACCGAAGCAGCTCAACTTGCAGTTTATGGCAAACGGTCTGGTCGGAGAAGCTCCGGACCTTCATCACCGACCCCACCCCCTCCCGGAAAGAAAGATAACACACCGCCTCTGCACAACCAAACCCAAAACCAGAAACCGCAGTGGCTGTGCGCTCTCCTCGGTGCGCACCTGACCTCGCCAAAGCAGAAGCCGCCTGAGAGCGCTCCGCGTGGCCATCAACATCCAACACGTTGGAGATCGGGTCTAGGCCATCGGGTCTTCAGGGAACTTGAGCACCAAGGTTTCAAGCATCTTCAGTGACCTCAGTGACTCTGCCCAAGCGACTGGAAACCATCGGATTTCTTCCCTTGGGGGCCACGAACCAGTGGCGCACTCTCAGCACTCGCACAGCCAATTCCACAGACGCTATGCAACAATAACAAGACATTCTAATTTGATCGGACTGCGTCAATGCTCCTCTAAGCATCCATGAACCCTGAACCCTGCATCAGCCGGAATCATGAACTGATCTCCAAACTTTGATCAAACCGTCTGGAGACTAATCACTCCTACATTCCTGTAAAAGTCCGACTTGGCACAACACTGTCGATGACAATCGGCGTGTAAGGCAGAGGATCGACACGGTCATTCAAAGCCAAGGACCAATGATCCATGGAGATCTTAAGCTTCGGTTTGCACGCTTTGTGGATCACTCCGAGGTTCGGGTGGTCCATCCCCGGCGGTCAACTCAAAACCAAGCTGCTGGAGAGCTTCGCCGCAGACGCTACTCGCCTTGCTGTCTTTCGCAGAATGGCTCAGAATCTTGTGAACATGATGATATGGAGGACCATGAATGGTAGGAGCAGAGCATTAAGACGAGAAGAAGAGCTTCAATGCTGTCTGCACCATTGCTTCGCACGACATGTTGCCGTAAAAGACTAGAGATGCCGGGCCCCGTTGGTGGCTTCGTCTTGTCTTGCTACTTCGTCCTCCAACAAGGACACCTCATCTCAAACCCGAAGTCTGCACAGTCCTCAAGTGCCAAGGAGTGTGAAAAGTCCCGCAGACCACACAGTTTCGGAGATGGGCTTTAGCACGAGGCTGCAGATTGAAGAGTTGAAGCCCCACACCTAGAATGGATCGTTTAAGGACTCGGGTTGTATCGTGTCCCCATCCCACGCCTGCCTTCCCACACTAACTTCTCCTAAGGGCCCCTGCCACAGTTGCGGCCTTCTCAGTCCGCAAGGACGGCAGTGCCTTAGAAGTCATTATGGCAGGGATATGGTGTGGCGGTTCCAGACACCGGGGATCCCACTTAACCTCAAAAAACATTTAGGAAGCGTAACCCCCAAACGGCTTGGCCAAAACTGGCAATCAGCACGAGCCAGGGAATCGACCTCGAGCTCCTGGTGGCTCTTGGTCAAAAGGGCCTGGGCGACAGGCAAAGATCTAAGAAAATGGCTTTGACCGTGATCATTTACACTAAACCAACACGGCGCTACTCCTAGAGAGCGGCGGAAGCGTTGCTTCCGTAAGCCTCCACATCTCAAACCCCCGCATTGTGAAGACCCAGAACTGCCGGTGACAACCGGCACTTGTGGAGCTGGAAAGCTCAAGTGCGCATCTCTTTCCGAGCACCACACGAGCTTCCGCTGGATGGCCAGCGTCTCCTCCTGTGCGTCTCGCAGCGCATCCTGGCAAGGGACGGTGCGACGAAAGGAGGCTCCCGTGCTCAGACTCAGCGTGCAAGCTTCGCAGCTCGAATGGTGCAAAATAGCATATCTGCAAGCCATCCTAGAGAAGCTCGCTTCTGGCTTCGGAGCTGTTGTTTAGCAGTTTGGCTGCTTGGTGTGTCTGGCTCGAGAGCACAGGCTCGCAACCCAGCACTGCCCTCCTGGAGATGGATCACGTCTGCCTCTGCCGCCTGGCATATTGGGGGGCTGGAGCCCTCAGTCATGAACCCAGCGCCATGCACTGTGAGCTGCATGGCCGCCCCGCTTAAGCTTTAAGTTTCTGACCCTCCAAAAGGAAAATCCAGCAAATGGTGCTCAACCCCAAAACCAAGTCCTCACACATCAGCCCTGTCCCGCCTCAATATCATTCTTGGCATTGGCCTCCTCCTCACGAACCCATTTCACAGCCTGCTGCTTCGAAACAGAGGCGGGGTCAAGCTTTGCTTTCGTCGTGGTTGTTTGGCAAAAGCACGTTCGGTCGGTCACCTGTCTACATTCGTGCTGATCATAGCAAGGGCAGCAGTGATGGACACTGGCATCTCTCCCGGCAGGTCCCCGCCCTTTCCTGCATGCGACATCATCAAACATTGCACAAGTAAGCCATGACTTGACAACAGTGACAGAAGACGTCATCAAGAACGATTCTCAAGGCAATCACCAGTAAAGCAGTACCCATTCACTGCTTGCTCAAACTTGGGAAAGTATCGGCTACCTAACACCAAATCAACAATCCTGAGAAGTGAGGCATCTCTGCTACGCCGCTTCCGCCTCAAACATGGACTGATTCTCCTCTGTGAGGGTCTGCAGCTCGTTGCGCAGCCCCTTCAAAGCTCGGAAACTGCAAAGCCAGCCCAAAATCCCCCCTTCCCAGCGCTTGCATCTTCGATCCAATACTCCTGAGCCCACTGCCTGAATTTCTTTCTCCTCCTCGCTCAGTGGAACAGAGCGTTTCTCCTGGCAGGGCGGTATGATCACCAGGGCCTACAGACTCTTCCAAACTTCTTTCCCTGCAAAGCTTAGCCCAAAGCAGATTCACGACCGGAACTCGACGCGAAATCCAAACCATAAAACAACCAACCCGATGCGCGGGAAAGGTGGGGACCAAGCGCGAGCGCGAACAGCAGAAGCTCAGAAACAAGAGTTTCAAGATCTGGTGCAGAATCGAAAGAAATCCAAGCACGAAAGCCATTGGTAAGGTCTGCCTCACGCCGCGAAACCTAGCAGCCCCTTCAGCCCTTCAAACCTCAAGGCTCAGTTCCGAAGAAACTTGACCCAGCCCCTGCAATGGCCGAAGGCCTCAGCGCTTCGCACGCTGTCCTCGAGATTGGCGATCTCCTGGCTTTAAGGGGTACTTTCAAGCTTTGGGGCTTTCGGGTTTCAGGGTGTACGACTTCGTATTTGGATAGCTGCAGGGTTTCGAAGGGTTGCCTCGGCTTTCCCAATTCGTCTCTGCTCATTTTCTGCATGGTGGGTGTGCTGGAAATCTTGAAGCACTTACGCATGGCTTTCAGAATTGATCAACTCTTTCCTTGCTCGCGAAAAGTGGAGCTGGATGTTGACAAGCTGAATCCAAGGGAACTATCGGACCGACATATTTTTGTACTTCATCCACAGTCGGGCAAGAAAACAAAAGCAGCAACGGACAACAAGGCTGCACTCTGCCCTTCGTGGCCTGCGCCTGCTTTCTGCGCTGCATCCGCTGCGCCCGCTGCGCCTCCGAGGTTAGCAACAAACCAAGACAGTCCACGCCTAGGTCCGGACAGGGCAAATCCACAAATCTCGGGAAGTCTGGAACTTTGAGGCAGGAGAGCAATGTAATGCCGCAAAAACCTGACATGCGATAGCATCCGCAAAAACATCATTCAAGACCGACGAGAAACTCAATCCATGAAGTCCGTCAACCCCAAAGACCGACACCCTCGACTCCCGAAATCGCAAACCCGAAACCCTAGAACCCTAAACCAGCTTAACCTGAAAATCCAAAAGCCAGAAAACAATTTTCCCCCACTTAGCCCCCATCGAGCCCTGGATTCACCCTCAACCGGCACTTGTTGGCCTCGGCGAGTTCCGCCCTGGCCTGTCTCGGAACGCTGGGCAGGAGTCTGGGTTAACTTTAGGAGTAAGTTTGACGTTTGGATTCACGGCTTTCTAGCACAACAGTTTGTGGGGCGTGGTTGTCGAAATGGGGGACTCGAACTAATGGGTTCATGACTTTTCAGCCGGTAGGTTACAGCCTTTTACAGCGTTTTGAGAGCTGAGTTCGTGGCCTGCGTATGGGGCCGCGGGGCCAAAGTTAACAGAGGCCATGCTGATTTGCATCGCAGTGCCTGGCAAATCAATGCCGCCCACCTTCTCCACGAGCTTGCGCTTCGCCTCCAGCTGCGCTTCGCGCTTTGCCAGGGTACCTCCAGCGGCTGCGGTGTTTAAAAGTCCGCAACATGTCATAAGGTCTCTACCCCTGATGGCACCGCAGCGGCAGGCAGTGGCAGCAGCGACGGTGGCAGCAGCGGCGGTGGCAGCAGCGGCAGTGGCAGCGGCGGCAGTGGCAGCGGCAGCGTCAGTGACAGCCGCAGCGGCAGAGCGGCGGCGGGGCGGCGGCACCCAGAAGCAACCCAGCAGCAGCAGCAGCAGCAGCAGCAGCAGCAGCAGCAGCATGATGAACATCATGAACAGCAGAAGCAGATGAAGCAGCAGGTCATCATCAGAATCACAGCCATCATCGCCAACATCGTTAATCATCCATATCATCCTCGACACGAATGTCAGCAGAATCGGCAGCACCACCGCCGTGACCGCCGCCACCAGCATGATCATCATTCGTCATCCATCATCACCATCATCATACAATAATGGTCCCAACCGCCGTCGTCACCACCAGCATAAGCAGCGTAAGCAGCATAAGCAGCATCGGCATCCGCATCAGCGTCAGAATCAGCATCACCATCACCATTCAGCATCACCATCAGCATCATCACCATCATCATCACCACCCATCTTCATCATCATTAGTAGCCGCATCATCATCATCATCATCACCATCATCATCATCATCGTCATCGTCAGCGACATCAGCATCACAATCACCAACTACAGCAGCAGCATCGCAACATTGTCATGCTCATCCTTACTGCCACCGCTCGCCTTCCTGTTCCAAACGCCGTCTCTTCGAGAGATCAGCTCGCGCGGCTTCCAGCCGCATCACCTGGTCCGAACAGGCTTTGCAGGGACGGCATCAGATCAATCTGGTAGACAGTCTTGAGGATTTAAATTTTCGGGGTGCGTCTTTCCAGAAGCGGGCGGGGGCGGGGTTTCGGACTGAGACTTGGAAACCATGCTTGGGCAAGGCAAGAAGTTACAGCTGACCAACTCCCAGTCCAAAAACGGTTTCTGAAACTGAATCAATGTAACGGAAGGAATCGTGTCTAGATCTTCAGTCCCGCATGGTGGTGGCTGGGATCCCGCATGGTGGTGTGGGCTAGATACAAGTCTGCTCGAATCTCTGGAAGCAGTCATTACAATCAGCATGCCAGCTAATGCGTCACTGGGGCTGGATCTCCAGTACAGGATTTGTGCATCACGTTAAAGTGCCTGCAGCACTTGAATCTTTCGGATGTGAGCTTGAGGCTCGTATTTACCAGTTTGTTTCGAGCTTCGTTTAGCCCTGATTTGCCCTCCGAGGACTCAGTGCCTGCTCGGCTTGAAGGTCTGTCTGGCAAGCCTCCACAAAACGGTCAGTCATGTTTCGGTTGGGCTACGTGGTTCTTGATTGAAGTCTGGATGTAAGGCTTCAAGTCAATTCTTGGGTTCAGAATAGAGGTTTTGCGCTTTCGGGAGGCAGGAGCTAACTATAGCGATGGTGAGAAGTATGCTATCGGCAAAATGGTTAGTACAAGATTAACAGTCGCACTCACAACAAGAACTCGTCTGCAGGTGTCTTGCAAGTGCTCTCTGGAAACAAAGCCCCGGACGGCAGTGCTCTCTTGGCTAGAGGTCAGAAGATGAAGGTTCCGGCTTGGGTAAAGCCGGAAGGAGATCAGCACAACGTTTTGACAGGGCCACAAAATTTACACCCTTTTCGTTCATCCCACATGCATCACGCACGTTTAAAAACTGAATCCAAAGTCTAAAAGACACTCTCATCAGTCACCACGAACGGTTTTCTCTGCGAGCATTCTAACATGATGTCAGGGATCTTTCCTGTGGAAAGCAAAAAGTTCCACTGAACTTTCGATCACAAAGCAGGGCGCTGTACATTTGCAGCTTATGCGTTGGGCAGACCTGCAGCGATACACCGAATCGTAGGTATACCGGACGGATCGTGCTGAATCGTGGAAAATTGGCGGGTTTTGCGCTTTTGATCAATGCGTTCAGAGCAGCGACTCGGCAGCATCGACTGTCTGTGGAAAAAGAAAAAAACACAAGAGGAAAACACCATGGCTAGCTATTGCACCCCTGTGGCTTCTAAGCTTCGGCAAGGACAACGTATTGCTCAGGAAAGTGATGGAAATGGTATCTGGTGTACGTGACACCATCAAAGCCAACACGAACATTAACTTCAGTGTGAGCCAACAATGCTCGTGGAGGCTCAACCGGATCCGCGTTCAAGAGACACCATGTGTCATCACTGAGTCAATCGGTTGCGTTCAAACGGCGGCGCGGTCCATCTCTGCGCCCGCCTGGGGGACTGCGCGTCCGATCGCCGGACTTTCCTTTGCCCTTGGTTTTTCCTTTATCGTCTTTTCGTTTTGTGCTTTCACCCTTCCCTTCATCGCCCTTGGATTTGCCCTTGCCTTTGCCCCTGCCTTTCGGAGCAGGGCTCTCGCGGATCGATGTAGAATCGTCCATCAGATCCGTGGTCGGTGCAGGGCGCCCGGGGGGATTCAGCGATCTAGCGCCTCCTTCCGGGTGAGGATGCGCAGTCCGAAGAGCGTCATTCGGATGGTCAGGATCAGGAGCTGTTGACTCCAGCACCAATCCGTGCTTCTCCACTGGACATGCCGATGTACAGTTGTTGCCAGCTCCGATCGACCTCGGCCGGCGTGACATGCAAAGGCGTAGCAGCAAGGCGAGCTGCGAGAGCACTATCATCGGGTTCCGCGTCATTTCGAGCCACCGGCGTTCACCAGTGAAGTTAACCGACAGTCGAAGGAACTCGCGGAGACCCAATCGGAGTCATCGTCTCTCTGCAGCGCTACTTGGCACAGGTCCGAACGGGGCAAATGGCGCCAGAATATCGGCTGCGCTTCAGAAGTCAACCGGATAGACGACCCGAGTGCAGGGGCGGCGGCAGCAAGCAAAGATACACAATCGGAAGCAAGAGGTCCTGTGGCTGATAACCTGTAAAGAGCAGAGGATTCCGCTTAACTCTCGGTCACAAAGCAGTGCGCTTCCAATCGATTACCCAACAAGCACAGCAATAGCAATGGCAAGGCAAAGCAATGCTGGAGATCGATCCAGAGTTCTGGTTTGCGTGGTTTCACTACTTAGCTACAAGACAAGACTTACGCTTAGTAGCGTAAGGAGATCTTTTGCTGGACGTTGCACAAGGCACGCCTTGAGCAGTCAAGCTGCAAGTTAAAAAAGTTGGCTAGGATCTAGAACTCAAGGTGTACCTGTACGCTAGCAGGTGACAAATCACATTTCCTATTCTTGGAGCACAACACAAGCCTGGAGGTTTGCGAGTCGGGCTTCAGGTTCAAAGTTTAGGGCTTTGCCGTACGCAGCGAGAAGTCCCAGCTTCTGCTAGCTCCAGATTCTGATGCGTCGAGGTCAGACCCAGCCAGGCGGCAAACCAAAGTCGCTATTTCGACAATTCACCATTCCCTATTCCCTACACCCATGCTCTACATGCGAATGTAAGGACGATTCCGCTGTTCGGGATCTTTTGCTCAGGCGTAGGATATTGGACTGGCGAGAGAACCTGAAGTAAGCTTAAATCCCTACACACTTAAATGACTCGACTCGACCCACAACCAGAGAACACAGCATCCTGCACGCGCCTGAGACCGCACATGAGGCACAGCCTGAAACCGGGCGGCTGGAGTGTACTGGATTCATTGGCTTGATGATGTTGGTCTAGGGTCCGGATGAGCTGCTGTGCTTAAGATCCAAAATGAGCTCGCTAGTTGGTCAATGGGCACCGGGGCCGAGGTTGGATACATTATCATTTGCCATGAAAGCCTTTGCATAATGATAGATGGACTTGCAGCAGTGGACCCCTTTTCTACACCGGAGAGAGTCTGGGTAATTACCAGCGCTTTGCAAAGGCCAGCATCGAAAACTCGGTGAGACAACAACATATTAATGGAAACAGATATAGGAAAAGCGGCAGACACCCACTTACACATCAGTCACCATCTCACAACTCATCCTCGCAGTGGGTCTTGATGGTGACGTCGGAGGTGGCATACGTCACGCCTGAGATTTTCTTGCATCCCCATAAATAAACCGAAACTGAAGTTGTCCCGTTTGGTGGGGGGGTCTCGTAACAAAAGTAACA
>CAJNJA010086441.1:0-20307 GCA_905231915.1 Symbiodinium necroappetens
TCTCTCTCTCTCTCTCTGATTATATATATATATGTATAATATTTATCTATATCTACAATATACATATGTATATATATATATATATGTGCACACATCGTATTCTGCTATATGCTTGAGCTCCTGAGATCACCAGCAAGCTAGCAGGAAAGGAAGAGGCAAGCAGGTGCACCCTGACAGTGGCAATGTTGATAAGGTCCAAGACACAGTGGAACTCTGATGGTCTCTAACGACTAAGTGACTCGGAAGCTCCGAGACGAAGATAAGCAAGACAACAAGACGACATGATAGCCAGAATGGTAGAGACAATACCAATAAGAGCCAGCAGAACAACACCAAGGGAAACCCCGGTGATCTCACCACATGAAGCCTCGATCATGGACAGGCTGACGATGACAAGATGGACTTCACCAGCCCACGGACGCCCTTTCTTGGCCGAAAAGTTCCCCTGCACCGGGCTTAGCGGGGGCTGGACCGGGGAGACCCGAGGAGAGGTCGCGAAGGCAACAGAACGACAGAGGGCGAACACGGATCTCCGCATGACGAGTCTTGTACGAAAAGCGTTGAGAGTGGAGCGTTTTGCCGACGAGGCAGAGTACCTACAACTCCTTCTGCGATGATCGGGGGTCACTTGTCGCAACCCCACCACCGCCCAAGCGGAACAAGAGGACCGGCTATCGCTGGGCCGGTTGCAAAGCCTTAGCCAACAGCTCCAGGAATCGATCTGAAGTCCCTTTGGGATCTTTGGAGACGAGCTCCATCATCAAGGCAGGTCTCTCACAGTTACAGCATGAAGATGAAAGCATGGCTGTGCATAGTGACATCAGCAACAAGCTCTGTTTTGAGGAACGCCCAAATAAGTATGTCAGTAATTTCCGTGCCGTACCGGGTCCAAAAGCGTTGGTAAGTTCTGTCTCACACCTAGGGCCAAAAAAAGTCTTAGGAATTCGTCCTTGCCCCCGAGGCCGCAACAGATGCCAGAAAATTCGCTCCTCAACCCTACACCTGAGTCCAAAGCAAATGTTTGGGATTCGGGTTTGGGGTAGAACTGTACAAACTACAGCGACTTCATGTGACGTAACCCTGAAATTCTCCCAGATTAGCCGCTGCAGTCAGTCGTTCCAATCTGAGCCAAACTAGCGATGCAGCCCCGGCCGCGATGTTGTGTTTTGTTATTAGACAGATTGTTTTATCTATACGATACTCCCGATCACGTGGATGTCCATTTTTGTGTCACTTTCTTCGGTTGATTTTCGGGTTTGCGGTTTGACCTTGTTTTGTAGGACCTACAAAATAAGAACCATAGTATTCACCGTAATGACAATAACGCATATAGATCCCGCAGCCCCTGGGGCCTGCCATGACCAAATCCGAACTACGTTCCTACTTGCCCACCGGTACTCTCTGAAAACCCAGACAGTATGTGCAGATGCGCCCCGAAGCCAAAGTGCTCGGGAGGCCGAGCTAGGAAAAGGTCGGGGTTTTGACGGGTTCATAGGGTCAGAAAGGGCAGGACTTTACCCGTCTCCCGCTTGGCAAGCTTCGTCATGACCTCGACTTTGGCACGTTTGATGTTCTTCTCCTGCCCCATTGTGAGTGTGGGTACCTTCGAAGTCCATTGTCCATGGCACCGGCCTGGACCAAGTGCATCAAGAATGCGGCTTCTGTTGCTGGTATCCTCCTGTTGGCTTTCGAAGCCAAGTCCATTGCCTCTGCGCTCTCACGTGCAGCCTTGGCATTCTCTTCCAGGGTTTTGACAGGGGAGTCTACAGCAACAGCCATGTACTCCGTGTACGCGTCACACCTCGGGGGGAGTTGTCGGAGCACTACCGAGCTAGCTTCCGACAAAGCGTTCTCACATCCTTGCTGCCAATGTAATTGGTCTGCCCAGCCCATACCAGGGCACACCACAGCCGACCTTACAGCATTTTCCGTCTACAACTGATCATGGCGTGGACCTCGGCGCCCGTTCTGCGTGCAGCTTGAAGGAAAGATAAGGAAAGCCTGGAGTTCCGAATGGCAAGGTCATGCAAGGTCCCAGGAAGGAGAGATGTTTCAGAACGTGCCGCGACCACGGCTCAGCCCCCGCAGCCAGCAACCCAACCAAAGTGCTGCAAAGGCTGAGCAAGTGGCGAAGCCGCGTTTTACACAAATGACACTTGCTTGTGCATGGAGTCTCGGAGACTATCGAACCCAGTTCGAACCCAAAACGACATTTCAAGTATCGGATTCAGGACATCATGGAAGTTTATCCCGTTACAGAGCGGTGCGGCTTCAGGCCGGCCTGGCGGGAAAAAAGACCCTCTGTGCGTTTTTGGGCGTGTAAGCGCGTTTTTGGGCGTGTAAGAGCCGTTTCTGAGCCCGGAGATTCCACTGCAGCTCTGCACGCCCTCGTCTTCCTTGCGTTATGGGACCGCTCTACTCAATGACTTAAAGGGACTTCTGGATGGGCCAATGTTGCACATCCTGCTCCTGATCCTGGTCGCACAGACCCGAGCACGTGAGTTTCAGGCCATCCCTAGAAAATTACAGAGTCTGTGCACGCACGTTCATGATGTGTGGGCTGTGCTGCAGAATCTATGGTTTTGGCTGCTGAAGCCAAACAGTGGAAATTAGATGTGCCTCGAAAATTTTTTTCCAAAGACACACCTTCGGGCTGAAATCTTCATCGCATATCCACATATGGTGGTTTCTTGCGAAATGCTCCCTGGTAGTGCAGAACATCCCGGTTCACGCATTGATAAGGCATAATGCATTGTCGAACACTGCACTGGTTTTTTCATTCCTTCGGTCTTTGAACGGACACTCAAGTATAAGCAAGCCTCCCCGAGAAAGCTCTGCTCGTGTTTGTGGGTCGGCTTTTGAAGCAGTGGGCGGTCGTGGCAAGACCTACACTCTCACATCCCCGTCTAGTCTTGCAGGAAAAATTGTGCAGTTTCGATGCCTCCGGGCTGCAACCGTTGTGCGAACATATTGGTGCGATTTTACGGTATAGAGCTTATGCACAAGTTGAATGCGGCGAAAGGAAGGTGAATGAATGGCCAATGCAGCTCTTCTCCATAAGTATATAGCCCGTAATTGCAGTCCTAGTCACAGGTTTCATCAGTGGGTATTGAAGCCAGTGCTTTTTGCTGTATGCGAGGTCCAGCGTGCGAACTTGAGTCTTAAGATTCTACAAGTAAGAGTTTCAATCTTGATTCGCTTTGAGTGGGTCGCCAGTCGAAGGTCCCAAATACACCGGAAAGAGGTAAAGAGCAGAATTAACAGCGGGCATCGTCCTCAACGCTTCGTGCGTGCGTTCGGCAGCCACAGTTGTCACCTTCCAAATCGGGAGGCTCCGCCGATGTTGCTGCCGTTTGACACCAAAGGCGGGCTTTCTTTCAGTGTAGCATCAAGACAGAAGTATGTTCGGCCTTGATTGTTTGTGCTGTCAAGAGCCTGTGTGCAGGTGTGCCAAGCGGACGAGGAGGTCTCTCGGACGAGGCTGTGGCCGCTCTGAATGATTTTCCGATGCACAACAAGAATCATCAGGACATAGATGCAATATTGCTCGTGACGATGTTTGTCATTCCGCTTCATGCCTTCTGTGGCTTTGGCTGCCCTTGAACAGAACAAACATGCTCCCGGAGTATGCTATTTCTCTGGCTTGCAGAGGAAATCCTCCTTCGCAGCAAGTTGCTGTACTTGGATCCCCATCCTTCCAGCACGTGCCCAAGAGCTGCAATGTCTTGCATACTTCGAGCCCTGTTGCTTTTCCAGTCACTGCGCCATCCGTCGTCGTCCGTTGGTGTTGAGACCTGACCACAAATTGCAATTCCCGAATCTATTCTGAGAACTACCATGCATGACCTGCTTGCCTGTTTCATGTTAATGGGGAGGACAAGAAAACACGAAGGCGATTTTCAAACAAGGCCAGGATACCGTCGCGTCAAGTGTCAATCGCCGCTGCAGGTAGACTGACTGGGGTCCTCAAACACATGCCTGATGGCAGGGTGGAAGCAGCTGGGCAAGACAGTGATGAGAGACAACTTCACCTCCTACCCGCACAGCAGGAGCGTCAAAGAGAACAAGGGTCTACAAGAAAGGTGCAGGCTTCAAGCTAGGAGGATGTTCTGATGAGCTGACAGCAGGAGTGCAGAAAAGCGTCTTGGTGGAAGAAGGTGCGCAAGTTGCGAAAACTGCTTGCAAACAGGGTCAGCTGTAGTTCACGGCCTGTGTCTCGATAGAAGAGCAATAGTTGGAAAGCATGTGGCAGCAGCGTCAGCGCTACGATCTCTGGCATGGGCTTCACATTGCAAGCTTTATGGGTGCGCTCCTCGCAGTTACTTCCCAGTCGGCGAGAAGAACTGGCATTCCTGCAAATCTGATGCGGCCTTCAATCAGGGCGTGCACCAGTGGCCGAGGCGGACCGGTGTCGATGGTCGCGTCACCCGGACCTCAAAACCTCAGCCAACACCCAAAACTGTACCACGCCTGCTTAGGCCGTACCTCACCCCTGCCTGGTGCCTAGGCCCAGAAGTCAATGCGACAGCCGTTCACGCCATCCGAAGCCAGAAAACGTAAGTGGACCCTCCGAGACCAGGGTTGGGAAAGAGGTAAACACACCAAGTCGATCTACCTTGGTTGTGCTTGTTAGGCTCTACACGAAAACAGCTTCGCTGTATATGGCCACATGACGAAAACCTCCGTGCGACCAGAAGCCCAAAACCCGCAAAAACGCTCCCAATCCCCAAAGCCCGGCGAGTGACAGAGGCGGCCGCTGCACGGCCCGTCCAACGGCCCTCAAAGATGTCAGACGGCACCAGGGAGGTTCCGATCTCTTTGACTTTTGTGGGTCCAGACTTCAGGGTGTTAGGTTTAGCTTTCAAAGCTTTAAGCTTTAGGGTGTAGTGTGGCTCCATACTTTTGGCCGCCCTGGCCAGTTTGAAGCCTGCTGCGCTCTATGGTGAAGGCAGGACGCTGGTGTTTGCTTGAGCATACTCTTCGGGGGAGCTTGACATGCCATCACAGGCCCGTCGAGGCTTCTTGGCAAGCCATGGAGAAGCTTGGATGGAAGCTTGCATGAAGTCGGATGACAAGGAGTGTGCCTTGCAAACTGAGGGATGATAAGCACCCCCGAGAGCATTTCTAATAGTAGATGTGCCCGTACTTTGAGAGCAATCGAATTCCGCTTAAAGCGATAAGAGCAAAAAATAACGATAACGAATGTTCGTAAATCATGCAGTCCCAAAGTCCTGTAGAACGATAAGAGTAAGATAAAACGATAACCATGTTAAGGGTCAAGCAAATGGAGCGGGGGTATCACGCACCCTCAACTTTTAGCCTTTCACGATGAGCATGTACCAACACGTAACAAGAGTCCTTCACCGCAACTGTGCACAGGGCTGCCTTTTCAGTCGTGAACTCTGTGTTGTGGTATTGACCTCAACGCCTGGTCAAGACGTGATCATGACTCCAGATACATGTGTGAAGACAATACGGCGAGAGAATACTTCCGTCCGGCACTTGTCAGGAGCTCATCGCACAGATGACCCGAGCTCTGATTTTCCCAGAAAGCATGGGGCTGCTGGAAGGTGGCTTTCTCGAAGCGAGTTCCAGGATGAGCCACTTCTGGGGCAGCCCTGGGCACATGCGTTCTGCTCGGGTTCGGAGACCTCTGGCTTCGACCTGATTGCAGTTCAGGGCTGCGACATATTTTCCAACCTTGCGTTCCACGCAACTAGTTTTGCATTCATTCTCCTAGCTTAGTCCTTTTGGCAACCCTAGCAGGCGTCGTGTTAAACAGCCGGGCCCTCGTCTTTTTTCCTTTTAAGGAGGGTTCCGAGAATCATTTCATTGAGCATGCGTTCGTGGCTTTGCTGGCTGCACGACCCTGAGTCTAGTCCCTATACAGTAGCGAAGCTCAAGAGCAAAGGTGATTTTGGGCTTTGGACATCGAGGGCATCTAAGGTGCTCCCGTACTTTAGCTTCTTAGCGTCTCTGCTACCCACTGACGTGGAAAAGTGCAGAGGCTTCATTGTCATAGACCTGCGTGCTCTGAGGGGCAATGACGGGCATGAAAAAGCCAAAGTTCTATGGCCGAAGAAGCAAGCCAGCTGCAAGCAAAGCCAGTGCGGATTCAGATGCACTTCGCCGCTGAGTTGTGCATCTGTCGCACCAGCTAAGATCATGCTGCAGCAGGGCCAACCTGTGCGAAGCCCAGCGGAGAGGACCAGCTCATATCAGCTCCAATCCCCAAGGCCTCTTTTCATTACCACCCAGCTGCTTGGGGATCTGGCCGAGGTCGCCACGCTGGCTGAGTTGGAGGCTGCACTGTGCCTTGCAGAGCAGCAGAGTGCGCCTCACAGTGCTTGATTCGTCTTGTCGCAGGGCTGACCACACGAAGCTTGCACTTTTATGCGCACACCAGTTTTTTTGGGATCCTGAAAGGGTCGGGTCAATGCTGTATCCAAGTTTCCTTTGGCACCCGGCTTGATTGGGGCGCGGCTATCCTAAGTTGCACTCGCGTTTTGCGTCCAAGGTGCACTCGCACGTCGCAAACGTACCGAAAAAATCAGGCTGCCGTGCCCCTGCACGGCTGCCTCTGCCCCGGCCTGGCCTGGCCTGCCCCTGCCTGCTCCGTTCTGCCCTCCTGCCCCTGTCCCGAACCCCCGAACCGTCAGGAACGGTCGATTCTGCTGGAGCTTCTAGCTGGCTTTCTGCAGACACAAGAAGCCCTAAGCCCTGCCATTTTCTTGCCACGTGCCCCCCTCCCCTGCCCTTGCCGTGCCCGTGCCGCTGCCCTGCCCCTGCCCTGCCGACGCCGCAAGGGATTTCTCGTAGCCATGCACGGACAATCGGATGAATCTTTTGCCCAACACGAAGACCCTAAGGAGTCAATCCAGCAGGGACCTTTTTGCCCAATGCGCAACCCTAAACCCTAAACCCTAAAGCCCTGAACCGTGAGCCGTAAAGACGAAAACCCTAAGGAGTGAATCCAGCGAGACTCTTTTGCCCAACCCGAAAAGCCTCAAAAAGTGAATCCTGCGAGAATCTTTGGTGCAACGCGCAAGCCCTAAGGAGTGAATCCCGCAGGAGCCTTTTGCCGAACACGCAACTCTAAACCCTCGGCCCTAAAGCCCTGAACCCTGAGCCTAAATCCTACACCCCCAGACCTCAACCTTAGATGCAAACCCCTAGACCCCATACCCTAAATCCTAAACCCGTAACTAAGCCCTAAACCCTTGATCCAAAGACGAAAGCCCTGGAAGTGAATCCAGCAGGAAGCTTTTACCCAAGACGAAAACCCTAAGCCGTGAATCCAGCAACAACCTTTTGCCCAAGACGAAAACTCTAAAAAGGAATCCAGCGAGAATTTTTTGCCCAACACGAAAACCTCGGATACTGAATCCAGCGAGACTCTTTTGCTCAAGACGGAAACCCTGAACCCTAAATCCTAAAGCCCTGAACCCTGAGCCCTAAATCCTAGACCCCTGAACCCTCCAAAACCCGTAAACCCCTAAACCCTTGATCCAAAACTCCTTCCCTGCCCCCTGCCTCCTGCCCTGCCCTCGACCCTAAGAAGTGGAGTCTCATATACGGCATGAGTTGCACGGCTTTCACAGATGGTGAGGCTTGGTCCCTCCTACAGAGATTCGCCGGCGGTGGCAGACTTTGGCTGCCTCTGCAAGAAGCTTGGGACGAGCTTGCCGTGGCCATGTCTGTCTTTGCTTGTTTCAGCTCTGTCTCAGAAACATCATGAGGCCCCTCACCCTTCAGAACTCCACCCACTGATCCATCCCATCACATCCCAGCCCGCGTTGACCTCGATTCAGAATGGCCGCGACATTCCTTGTGGTTTCAGGCCA
This sequence comes from Symbiodinium necroappetens, assembly GCA_905231915.1. Classification (NCBI taxonomy): domain Eukaryota; class Dinophyceae; order Suessiales; family Symbiodiniaceae; genus Symbiodinium; species Symbiodinium necroappetens. The sequence continues at coordinate 7,845 of CAJNJA010086441.1, forward strand.
TTTCCTGGTCCCTGGACTGCCTTACCGCCGCGGGCGAGCAGGAGTGGATCTTTGACCAGGCTCTCCAGATGCTGCCGGGGATCTCAGCTTAGCGAGGTCAGTCCTTCTACTGCTGCTGCCACTGCAACACGGCGACGGCGACAGTGTTATAGATTAATCTCTTACTGTATTGGTAGCAGTAGTAGTTCTGGTGCTGCTCCTGCTGTTGCTACTGCTCTGTAACGTCGAGGAGGACGACGACAACTGCCGCTGTCGCTTCGGTCACAAAGTCGGATCCACATGACAGCCGCCGCCACGGTCGACGGCGGGACGACGAGACGACGATCGCAGCACTTATTGAACTTCGAGAAAGGATGCATAGAAAGAGCATGTTCACTCTTATTGACAGCTTCCCGAGGTGTACCGCCGAGATCCTCACAAGGACCGATGTGGCCGCACACTAGCAGAATTTCAGCAACCCTTTTTGCCACAGTCCCAAGGTCTCCGATTGTAGAAAGGCTCGCTTCTGGGGGGCTCCGAGCCAACCAAGGAAACCTTCGGCGCGAAGGCAGTGCCCAATCGGCTTTTCCTCCGTGCGCTGAGCCTTAGTGGTCGGGGTCTAAGCTCGACCCAATTTTGCTAGATTCCGGCTTCCTACTGGAGCGTAAACTGTTTCAGGGATGTTTAGGGCCAGAGAGTGTGTCGGGAGCCCTGCTTTGAGAGCATCGGGAATCGCAGACCAGTCCTGGATTCGACTCCTGCACATGAGAGCTGACCAACTCTAAAAACCCCTGCGCCCTAAGCCCTAAGACTGGCATTCAGACCGCAGTGCTCTGCGAAGCCAAGGCCTTGCGAACAGCAAAGCATGATTAGGCAACACTACACCCGAAACCCCCGTCGGCTTACCGTCTGGTTGTGCGAGAGGCCTGGGCGGCTACTATCAGCAGCGTGGCAAGCCCAGAGCCGCGGTCCGCTTTCTGGAGCAGGCTCAAAAGAACTCGCGAAAACAAAGGTGAAATCTATATCTATCTATCTATCTGTCTATCTATCTATCTATCTATCTATCTACATTATATTTCTATTTATACTTCTATTTATGTTTATGTTTATGTATATATATATATACAGATACATACTTAGTATAAAAATATAGATAAATAAGTAAATACATATATGTATATACATATATAGATACAAATAAACAAATCTATAAATATATAGATGTATAAATATATAAATCAATTACATAAATGCATAAAAATACAAACAACTAAGTAAATACATATCAATAAGTAAAGACATAAATAAATAAATGAATAAATACATGAAATACATTAGCAAATAATTATATACATATATATATATACACATACATATATATATATATATATATATATTTATTGATTTTTATATATATACATACATCTACCAATGTATGTGCGTGCATGTATAGTATATATATATATACAAACATATGGCCTGTGCGTGTGCATGCACAGGAAGCGCATCTGACGGCACGATTACAGGCACCATGTGCACACGACTCCTAAGCCTAGGTAGGTTCCCCGCCGTCTCTGCCTTCTCATCTTCAGATCCGCTGCTGCCATTGTGGCATCTGCGCAGAAGTTCAATGCCCACCAAAGGATGCTTGAAGGTCTCAAGAAAATGGCCCGAACTACTCGTATGGTTCACAGGCCGTCGCCGGGCACGCCAAGTTCGCGCACCCTGCCGTGCTGCTGAACCTATGCGGGCCTCCAGCATCCGCCTGACTTGCACAGTTCGCGCACCTGCACTGGAGGCAGTGCCCATTTGCAGTTGCGGGAGCCTGGGCCAGCGCTTTCCTATCTCTCGCAGGCAGAAGATGCAGAAACATGTCCGAGCTTTGAATTCACCCTCGGTTCGGCTCTGAGCCAGGCAGTGCTCGCTCTGCGCAGTGCAGCCGGCCGCCTCTGTCCGCAGCAGGCCGCTGAGGCTCCGGGCATCAAAACGTTGAGGATGCCATGGGTGTCCTGTGAGTTTTTTGGGTACTCGAGCAAGCTCTTAGCAGGAGTTTAAAAGCACAAATCAGCAAGCATGCATGTAGAAAGAGCTCGGTATGAGATCAGCCACGGTCCTTGCTTCGGCCTGGGTGGAAAAGTGTCGCGTGCATGGCATAGTCACAGACATATTGTACTGACCATGCGAAAGCAGTAATGAGGCTCTGCTGTCTAACTGTTTGCAGAGGCGTGTTTGATCGACTCGAGCCAGCTGTGGATCGATCCGTTTGATTGCTACGGGAGCATTCCCCAGCTGCCAAGGTGGATGCCTCAGCGACTGCAGCCACTGCAGCGGTTCTGGCCGTCCTGGGTCCCGCTGCAAACCCGGAGGCCGGTGTGATCCCCTGGGGCTGGACCAGGCTTCAAGTTTATAGCTGAACAGGACATGTGCAGCGAGGTCGCGGCAGCCTCAGCGGTGTCCGGAGACTCGCATGTCAGGAAGGGTGAAGAACGGTCTCAGGATGTCCGGGTTCGCAAAAACCTTTGGGTCGAGATGGACCCGCTCGGTATGCCTGGCGCATTGGATTTTTGCATCTTTTGCGCCAGCTCTTCAGAGGTCCTCCGCTCGGCCATGCGGTGCATGTAACTCTTCGTGTCTGGCCAGGCCGGGGTATTGACCTTGGCGAGCAGCAGAGGCCACTGGAGTCGAGACAAGCGTCGGTGCAAAGAGGATCTTCGGCCCAGGCTCCGCGTCGAGCCCGGCGGGAGCCTTGAGACTCCCGAGGCCCCGAGAGCCGCGATGCCTTGCTTGGGAGCTCTTTCCTTGGGAGCTCCACCGTGCCATTCAGGCCTCGGTGAGCAGCCTCGCGAGCCAGAGTAAGGAGGCCCTCACCGCGCAGATCCAGGCATTTTCTAGATGTTTCCGAAGAGATTCCGAGATTCCGGATTGCCTTTCGGGAGGCTTCCGTCTGAAGATCGATGTTGCATGACAGGAACAACTCTTCGCTCCGTAGACTTTGCGCAGAAGCGTCTTCTCATGACTCCTCTGAAGGAAGAGAGGCCTCTTCTTCTGCGGTCCTGGGCAGGTTGGGAGGACCGTCCGATACAGCGGACCTCGGCGAGGGCTAGGCCAGGTCAGGGGCCGAAATCCGTGGGCCCTCCCTCGCTTTTTTGAGCCCTTTAGAATCTCTGGCCCTGCTCTTCGGGGACTTTTTTTCTGCAAGCTGTGCCCAGCGTTGCTCCCAGCGGCAGGGTTGAGTGCAACAGGTCGGCATGGCCTCATTAGCAAGGAGCATGCAGCATCCAGCAAGGACGGAAGGAGTTCGTTCGAGAGATGGGTTCAGAAGAGTACAGGGACTTGGGTTTCAGGATGTCTGAGTGTGGCGGGCGCAGCGTCACTAATGAGCTGGTGTTGACGGACCTCTGTGCAATCGGACCCAAGGCGGACAGGCAGAGTGAAACATTGGAGGGTTGCACATCCCCGACTCCTCGAGTGAACCAAACCGTCCGTTCAGCCAACAGGATGCTTTTCAGTACGAGGTGGATGCGGCCGTTGTAAAGACACTCCTGGTAGCCAAGGCTTGGAATTTTCCCTGTCGTCTCCTCTCTTTAGTTGGAAGTCTCAGGTTCTCTTGTGGCCGTGGCCAGAGCTGGGGGAAGAGGTCATCGCGGTATTAGACGTGAGAGCGAAGAAGTTCTGACACGCTTTTGAGCTCGTACAACAGTTGTCCCTGCCGCAGCTGTTTGGCTCCGACTACCGCACCGATTCTTATTACTGTGGCGCTGTCCTTTGCAAGCATGCAGAGGCATTTTTGGTGGGTCCTTTTGGTGACCCTCGTCAGTGCCACTGATGATGGTGCATGCCCTGGCGAAGACACGAGCATGCTACAGGCGAATGCTGTTCAAGCCCAGGCTGCACTGACTCAGACTCGGAAACAGGAGACGAGTCTGGCAGGAAGGTGCTCTCAGAAAATGACCTTTGAAAATTCTTCACACGCCTATCCTATTCGGAATCTCTACTGGCTACATTTTCCCAAAGCGGGCACAAGTTTTATGGCAACGGTGTGGAATTATGCATGTGGGCAGGGAAGGGAACTTTTAGATTTGACAGTGAGTGACGCATATGCTCCCAAATGCCTACACTGTTATGACTTCGCGCTCATGGAGCGTTATCCGAAGGACGAGTACTGCACGCAGGGTGTATTGCATAAGCAGTTCACCACTCAACACCGGCCTTTCTCCATGGAACAGCTACAAGGCCGCACGCTGCATGTTGCAGCAATGTTTCGTCAGCCGAGCCAGCGCATTATCTCGGCCAAGGCTGATGGATTGCATGCTAGTGGCCTTTCCCCCACGGGCTATGCTGAGCTGCGCCGCAAATGTGAACACGAACCCACGGAGTGCTTCGCTCGATATCCGGGCATTGCGGGCTGCATGACGCGCATGCTGACTGGCAAGAAGTGCGCCGAAGACAGCAATGACCGAACAGCTCCCTTCGATGGCGGTCGGGCGCTGGTTGACGAGGCCAAGAAGGTCGTTGGCGAGCTGTCCTTCGTGGGATTGACGGAGCATTCTGGTCTTTTTTATCAGTTCCTGTGTTCCTTCCCCTCCCCCACCCAATGCTCGGCACCTTAAGCTATACATCTTTGAGACGTTGTACTTTTGTGTTCATGAAAGGTTCCCAGCTTGACTTTGGCTGTCAGAAATGAAATCTTGTCTCAATGCGTTGATCCGAACAAGGCGCTGGAACGAGTCCGTGTGCCTCTTCCACCGCATGTTTGGAGGCTCCGTCAATCCGGCAGAATTTATGAACTTCCACCACAACCACCGGCATGACGGCGCGCACCATTATGGAGAGGATCGCCTGAACGGGTTCCGCGACGAGGCGGATGAGGCGGTCTACGCTGCAGCTCAGGAGCGTTTCGAGAGCCTCCTCCGAGAGAACGTGCCAAAAGGGCAGTCCGCCTGTGATGGCTTGTCAGAGGCTTCTCAGGCTGAGTGTCGGTGTGAGGTCCAGGAGCAACAATGTGGCTCGGTTCCCGATGCGGCTCTGGACTGCGGGAAGTGCCCGAAAAGAAGACTGCTCTTCATGGGAGACAGAGAAGAATCAGAGTTAGAGGTACACTGCAGTGCTGGTGCTTGCCAAGCAAGCGGCCAGCAGCTGCCAAACCAACTTTTTGATTGGGCGCCTTCGTCGTTATGGCAAGGATAGGCACACCTTGAATGGAGCGTGCTTGCAGAGCCAAGACACCAGCATTAAGTTGAAAACAGCAGGTGTCATGTGCACTGAAGCAAATTTCACAACGCCGCGCTGTTATGCGATGGTTGTTTATGAGGACCGGGCCCTCCAGGCACTGCTGCGGGTAGCCTGGAGGATCGTAGACTAGAGCGAAGCCGAATTTAGAACAATCTTCACCTGGACCTGCTTTCCCTTACTTACGCCCAAAAGCCTCAATCGCGCAGCCACAGCCAAGCCTTGAGCTCTCCGGACCCTAAACCCTAAGCCGAAGGTGCAGCAGAGCCGGGAGATCGTCTCCGCGTACCGAAACGGCGAGGGACACGTGGGCCTCGAGGCCCCGCCGGCTTAGGGTTTCGGGCTTTGCGTTTAGGGATAGGGTTTGGGTTTGGGGATACCTTTCGGTATGACCACTAGAGGGTTTGTTGAGACAGCGCTAGTGGGTTTTCGTCAGTTTTATATTGGGTTTCGGTTTCAGTGTGAATGCGAGGTCGGTGCATGAGCTATACTAAGCCCTACAATGCTTCACAGCTTTACAAGCCGCAAACCCATAAAGCCCCAGACCGCAACAGTCCCAAACGCACCCCAAATACGCGAGACATTCCCCTTCCCCAAGACAATACTATGTCATATATCATATGAGTCACATGATACTATTATGCTGTATTGTACTATATACTATAGTACTACCGTATGCTATATTATTGCATCTCTATCTCCAGGCCGCTTTGAAGAGCATAGCGACCCCAGGGATCGCGAAGCATGCAGCCAAGCTGAAGAAGGCGTCGGCCTTGCGTTGTTTCGTTAAGGTTTCGCAGGGTTACACAAACATGTGGTTAGGGCAGTTTTGTTAGGACTCTAGGGTTTTGTTTTTGATCGTATTTTTTGCATTCTAATCTTAGAATAAGTCGAGTTTGTTTCGATTTTTGGAGCTTTAGGGCCCACAGGGCCTACATTAGTTTCGGTCTGTCAGAACCCACATGGCCCATACATCCTTGCTTGGTGCTGAGGGGAAGCAAGGCATCCAAGCTATGGTTGCTTTGCCGTGATACCTGGACTAGAACATAGTATAGCATAATGCAGTACAGTACAGTTATAGTATACTGTAGTATTGTAAAGTAACGTATAGTAAAGTAAAGTAAAGTATAGTATAGTATAGTATAGCGTAGCCTCAAAAGCAATGAAGCAGATCTGAGCCGGGGCTTGGTATGAATGCTGTTGCTGCAGCTTTTCAAGCATTCAGCCGTTTTCTCCGGTGAGAGGGAGGGCTGAATCCATCAAAGAAGTAAGCCGATATTCCATCCATGCGAAGCCACCAGTCTTTCTCAACGAACTGCTTGTCCATCAAACTACACGTGTAAATCACGGACATTTGTGCCATCCGTGGACCAGTTTTGGTATACCCAGGCTCGAACACATTGTCGGATTACTACTTTGTTACTACTCTTCGTCTTCTCATTGTTGTCGTACTTGCTGTTAATTTTAAGGATTGTTCTCACGGCTGTTCTTGTTCGAACTACGGCTGTGAGAAATTTGCTCAGTCATGGTGGTGATGATGATGATGATGACTAGGATATAGATGATGATTATTGCTTTGTAGTCTTTTGTCCTTTGAACTGTGTTTATAGCCTTTGGGACGGTTGCGGGGCAGACCTGAATTCGTGCCATCGGTGCTCTACAAAGCGCTGCAGGCCCAGGATTTACAACCCGGAATCGTACAAGCCCTCGCACCCTAGCCGCCCCAGCCCTAAAACCTATACACAAAAATCCAAGACTCCCCCGTTCCAACAGGAGAAAAGCAACACAAAACCGCACAACAACTTCAGATAGCAACAGACAGCTAGCTAGATGAGAGAGAGAGAGCTGTTGCCACCAGGTTTGGCCCGAGTGGGGGAAGATCGCCAGTGAGGCGCCTGTGCCCGGGGCGGGCCTGGTCCTCCGGGAATGTCTACTGCGGAGCCCTCGGCTTCGACATGGATATGAGAGGGGTGTATGTTGTGATTATGTTATGTGCTGTGCTATGTCACAATATGCTATAGAGAGCAGGCTGCCTTCTTTATTCTGTTGTAGGGTGCGCCTCCCAATGCTTTCGGAAGCCAAGGCTCACCTTCGTACATGCTGCAACCGCCTTGGCGCAGCTGAGCTCCAAGCGCTTGTACGACATCTGGGTGGTGCCCCCTCTGCGCAGCTCGACAGGGTTCCATGGGGTGCTTGAATCATCTTTTCTTTCGCATCTTAGCGACTGTAGACCGCCACCTCGTGAACACAAACACGGTTGAGCAATTCGGGACGAAGTGCAGGCTTTCCTTCAGTATCTAAACCCCAGGTAGTTCGTGGAAAGCTGGCAAGAGATGCTTCATTGATCTGTCCGCCCGTGCATGCAGTGAAAGCCTGCAAGAAGCCCTATAATCCTACAAGTTACAAGACAAGGAGAGGGCCTGGTGCTGGCGATTGTCCTCTTTGGCTCCAAGCATCCTTTGGCCCTGAGGCCGCAAAAGAAGAGGGGCCAGGGCTCTTGAATGGCGACGTCTAAAACAAGACCAGCAATCGAAGCAGCAGCAGAATCAAAACAGCTGCAACCCACCCTAATGCCACTTCTACTACTCCTACTACTACTGCTGCTTGCTGCAGCTGTTGCTGCCACCACCACGACAGCTGTTGCTGCCACCACCGCGACAGCTGCAGCGGCAACAACGACTGCCACTCCGCACTGCAGCTACTCTTCTGCGGCGCGGCAGTTCTACATGTGCTACTGCTGCTGCTGCTGCTGCTGCTGCTGCTGCTACTGCCGCTGCTGTGCTCTTCTACAGCGACGACCATCACTACGTCCTTGTCCAGTTATGGCTTCTCTTGTTCTGTCATGCCTGGCCTCTATGGTGTTTATAGCTCTCTTTTATATGTCCTTGCATCAGAACCTTTTCAGTAGGAAGGAACTTTGCCGGAGGCTGTCCACTTGCCGCATCAGAAGCCTGAGCCACCTCAGTAGGCTGGGAGGTACCCATGGAAAGCCGCAAAGCAAAGCTTGGTTGCAATCTGGAGCACATACTCGATCAGTACTGGAGATGCGAGTCATTCTTGCTCGTATTCGCAGCAAGAGCAAACACTTGCGAGGCAGTCCTTGTCTGGCTTGTGTTGTTACAGAGTTACCGACAGCCTCTAGTGGTTTGTGACATACTGGTCTCCCAGCTGCCCTCCTGTGCAGGCTCATCCATGCCTGCCAACGGGCACAGGTGCCCCAGCAGCCTCCAGCACCACCTCCAGATCCTTCCCGTTTGGCCCGGCCCAGGCGTGGACAGAGAGAGAGAGAGAGAGGCCTTGTAGAAAGGCTTTTCTTGATGCTTCAGTCATGCCCTTTATGGTGCATTAGTCTTATGACTTTCTTTCCCAGGATGCCTTGTTGGTGTAGTTGCGCATCTCAAAGCCCCTCCAAAACGGACGGGGGCGCGACAGCGCGCGGGCTAGGGGGATTTCCTGCTGGTCCGTTACCCTGGCGAAAGAAAGAGGCCTTGTAGAGCAAGAATCTCGTGCGAGAAAACATGTCTTTGAGAGCATACATACACCCTGTTTCGTTATCATATGGCTTGAGCCTAGGATGTATTATGCTCGTTCCTCACCCCCCTTTCCCGCATAACACATGCGAGTGGGCTTGATGCCCGGGGGTCGAAACCGACCCCTATGCCCGGGAGAGGGAGAGAGAGGCCTTGTAGAGACAGAAAGGAGAGGGAAACCCCTCCCTTCACCTGCACAAAGAGAGGAGGATGGACGAAGGGATGCATGAATGGATGTACCCTGTCTGTCCTGTCTGTCTGTCTGTCTGTCTGTCTGTATGTAAGTATGTATGTAGGTATGTACAGATGTATGTGTGTGTGTGTGTGTTTATATGTGTGTTTAGACCTTCCCTGCGCCAGGGAAGGGATCCCAAAACGGCGCCACCCCCCGAGGCCACGTGTGGACCCAACCGAGCCGAAGCTCCGGCCGAAGCCGCCAAAGACGGCTTCCGTGAAAGTGAGAGCGAGGCCAAAGCGATCCTTACTAGCATTGGCAGGGTTCAGAGTTTTGGGGTCTAGGTTTAGGAGCCTTCCTTCTTGGGATGTCACGTAGAAGCAGCACAACTACCGCATTGCAGTCTGACACACGCCGTAGTTGAATCCATGCCATGCTCAGACGGCTTCCGAGGCCCGCAAACGAAAGGCCACGTGCCAGCCTGGAACGCGGGCGCAGGGCTACAGCCGGAAAAGGAGGAGAAGTTGCATCCAGCGGGCCAGGCCAGCATGGGATCTTGCCTCAGAGTCACCGTGTTCTCGCGAAATCATCCAGGTGCCGGATGCCGTGCTGGCCTTGGCTGGAGGAAGCCGCGGTAGCCCCAAACAGTTTGCATTTCTTGGACGAAGCAAATGCTCTGATCGCAGGAGCAGAATACATGCAAGCCCAGTCAGCCCGGAGACACGGTAGTTCAAGGCAACGGGGGGCATTCGTGTGTAGCCATTTGCATGTGTGATCACAGCTTCCGCCTGTGGGAAGTGGTTGGCTCACGCGAAATGGACTTCCTGCGCCTGGTTTTACTGTCCGAAGCCTTCTGCTGCTGTCGGGTGCAACTAAGTTCATCAAGGCAGAACAGATGCTGCCAGGCCATCGGTGTCGCCTGTTCGGAAAGATTTCTGGACCGGGAGCCAGGGCCAACGCGCGCAGGAGCATCTCGAACGACAGGCCCCAAGGGACTTGGGTCAGGGTTTGCGGTCAGGGACGGGCCCTGAACATGAAGGGCTTTGGGATTTAGGGTTTAGGGTTCTAGTGTGCACCGCGGATGTCTTGAGGGTCTGCTGTGGCTGCCCACTTCCCCAGACGAAGAAGCAGACCAAGCCCATTCCCGTAAAGACATGACATCGCTGTTTTGCAAAGCAAGCTTTGTGGCCCAGGCAAAGTCCGAGATACGGCGAGAGCTCCAGCGCCCACTGTCGTCAGTGAGAGCCCCAGCCGCACTCCTCCGTTCTGCCAGCGAAGCAAACTGTTGCAGCTGTCACCGTTCGTCACAAGCAGCCCAATGGCAGCACGACGCAAGATTCACTGCACCTGTGGGGTGGAGACGAGCAGAGGATGACCAGAATGCGATTGCCACCGTGCATGGATCCAAAAGCCGCCGCGACCCATGCCTTTCTTGCCGCCTGGCTGCAGGACCCGTTGACGAGCAGAAGAAGGCTGGAGTAGCTCTGGAGCCCAACTCCTCAACTCCTGATCGCCTTCTTTCTCAACTTCCAGTCATCGCCCAGTAAGCCAACGATGTGTTTTGCGTCAAACTCGTGATAGGCGGCCGGAAGCGACGGCACAAGGCCGGAATCGCTTGGGAGAGTGTATTGCGCTCGCCAGTGTCTGGCATCCCATGTGCACCCAGAGTAGGATAGTGCTGAGCCGCACAGGTTCTTCTAGATGAGCCCAAGAAGCGTGAGACTGCCACATACATCAGATATCTATCGGCTGATGACTACCATCGTGCACCTTGGTAGCTCCCACTGGCTCCCGCCATGGAAGGCCTCGCTCCGAGCTCGACACCGGCGACGCCGCGGTCCCAAACCCCGGAGACGGAGAGAGGAGGAGATAGGGCTTTAACCAAGAGATATCCAGAGATATACCAGACCGAACACGGTCGTGGCAAGAAGAGAAACCATAGTAAGACGGGTAAGTGACAGGAGGCAACGTGACGATCGACGATAGAGTAAGCACCAAAATTGGTCAGAGGCCGCTTAAAGAGCGATCCCCGTTCGCGAGCCGTTCCCAAGTCAAGGTGGCACACCCTGGGGAGATTCATAGCTTCAGTGTGGCTTTTCTGGCTTTTGTCGTCGGTTTCACTGCCCGAGCGCCTCAATCGTCTTGTGCCGTATCGTGGCATTTGCAGCCGTGTCATCGTGTGAAATTGATGCGGTCGTCGTTGTCCTTCAATCGGTGCTACGGTGCTACTTCATTGTTGGAAAGGATGAATGAACACTCGCGGTGCAAGCGTTCTGTAGCAGTCTTAGTCGCCTGAAATGTTTTTGCCTCCCGCATGGCCCGGAAAGACTGGATTGGTTTCAACCGGCGGAATGGAAATAGCAGAAAACTGTGAGACTGTGAGGGCCCGGCGAAACTGGTTTGTTCTCTGGCAGCAGGAACTCCCCGGGAGCCAGTTTGGAAGCAGGCTGCAAGGGACCATTCGCAGAGGCACGAGCTTTGGATCTTAGCAAGGTCGGGCCATCGGGGAATGGAGTCAGGTTGTTTGGAACTTAAACATCAGCTTGTCCAGATTCACGTGCTTGTCGTGTAGCACACTTCTGTGCGCAGTAACAATCGCGAACGGCGTAGCTGCCTTCAGCACTCTGGCTCGACTCATCTTCCACGGCTAGGCTTTTCTCTCTAGCCCCTCATTCGGTGCTTGTCTCTGATGATGGCCTTCTCTCCGATGCCTGTGGCGGCGGCTTTGGCCGAAACTCGGCGAATGCGGTATGCGCCTGTGGTGGGGCTGCGCTGTCGACGGATCAGGTTGCTGATCTCAACGGCGCAGCCTAGGCCATGTGGCCGATGCGGTCTAGCGTGACGCTCGTGCCCGGCGCGAGGGCTGGACTAGGGTCCAGACCCCATCATGCACATCCTTGCCAAGTCTGTCGACGACCTCTGTGGACGAAGCGGCGCTCGACCTGTTGTTGTGTCCTGTTCTACCTCCTAGTTTGCCGTGCCGGCGCGTGGTGGGGCTGGGTGCGCCGGGTGGTGCTGAGACGCGCGCCCAGCGCCGGCTGTAGGACTTGAACCTGCGCGCCGAGCGGCGCATGCAGCGTTACCTGTCCACGCGACGAAGAAAAAGGGTCATCCAGTTTTGGCGTCAGAGCTATAGGAGTGCGGCGATTGTTAGGAGGCTTTATATACTCGGGCGAGCCCGTTTTTTGCGTTTCAACCTAACTAGCACCTGCTCTGGGGAGGGTTGCCAGGCAAGACTTGCGAATCATGCATGTTCAAGAGTCTATTCTGTATGGCTGTCGTCGTCGTTATAGTGGTCGTGGCAGTGATTGTGGTAGTGGTCGCGCTCCCCGTCGGGATCGTGGTGGTGGTGGTGGTGGTGGTGGTTCTGGTGGCAACAGCAGTAGAAGAAGTAGTAGTAGTGGTGGTGGTGGTGGTGGTGTAGTAGTAGTAGTAGTAGCAGTAGTAGTAGTAGTAGTAGTAGTAGTCGTCGTAGTCGTAGTTGTAGTAGTAACAGCAGCAGCAGCAGCAGTATGCAGCATTAACAGCAGCAGCGTTCCTCTTCCCGCCC
>CAJNJA010086452.1:0-20306 GCA_905231915.1 Symbiodinium necroappetens
TAAACCCTAAACCTTATCAGCCCTACACACCTAAGTGGAAGAGGCAAGCGCAAATGATTGGCTCCACATCTGACCCCTCTGATGCCTGAAAGTTGGCCTGATGTCATCAATGCAACCGTCAAAGAAAGCCTGAAATCTTCGATCCAAGATGCTAAACCCCTAAACTCCTAGACTCTGACGGGTGAACCAGCCACTGTGTGTCAACCCAAGAAAACCCTAAACCTTTTGTCCCAAGCAGCCCAACACCCTATTTGTGAACCTTTTTTTCATGTACCCAGCGACGACTCCAATATTGGTGCCGAAGTAAGAAGCTTAACCGACATGACATATTGTGATTGGGCTTGCGGCTTGAACGTACAGAGTTGTGTAACTTGTGACGATAAGTGTCTAGGGGTACCGGCCAAAACCTGCCCTAGACCGTTCGCACTAAGAACACTACAGCCTCAAACACTGTAAGCCCGGGCCAGAGGGCCAGAAATGCTGAGAAGCCCTATTTGCTAAAGCTTTGGGGCCTCTCCGGCTGACCTGTCGCCCGGCTTTGGCGAAGCTCTCCNNCCATGATACCCGGGACGATACTCCTCCGGCCTTCAAAGGATGGGTGGGGCTTGGACGTCGAGTGTTGGCGTCAGCGCATTGTGTTTTGTCCAGGGGGCGGTCAGGGTTTAGGGTGTTCGGCTATACCCCAAACCCTAAAAAACCCAAAAACCCTACACTGTTTTGGGTCTGATGTTCAGGGATCGGGCAGTTCCAGGTTGGGTGGGGGCAAGCTCTTAAACCTAATGGGCTCTGGGCACCGGATGGTAGGATGATAAGTTATAAGCCCCACGAGGGGGTTCCAAAAAGCACCCACTGGGTAGGGGCTTGAATTCAAGCCAGGGGTAGCTGATGAAGGCTTACACTTGTTTAGCGGATAGTGGAGTTTACGCTGTTAGGTGTAGGCGGACGCTGACGAAGGGATCGAGGTGTGGCGGAGCTTCGGGTTCGCTGATTTCTTGCGACAAACCATGACGGGATAGAATCTGATATCTATTCTAGGTTTGTTTTTTGTTCAAAGGCCTTTTGTTTAGGCTTTAGGGCCGATGCTTGGATGGAGTGCTTGGAGATCCGAAGCCTTGGCGAAGGCTGCATTAGTCCAGGGCTTCATGCTCGAACACGGAGGCACAAGCTTCTGAATCTCCGAACAGAGAAGCTTCAATCTAGCATGTAGGGATTGCCGCAAGCCTTACCCTAGGACTTTAGCTAAATCCCAAGCCTTCAACCCGGGAACCCTCAACGCTACCTGGCGATCCAAGAACGTACCGTTTTGCGGGTTCTACCCTCTAATTAAGGGGTCAGAACCTACTAGTTTGTAGGGTTTGGGGTCACAGGTAAACCCTACAAGCCCTAAAACTTGTCGATACTTAGGGTACTCGGCTCAGCTGGCATGAAGCGTCGAGCTCTGACCCCGACATGTACTTGCGGCGCGTGGCCACTTCCAAACTCCCAACACCAAGCTTCAGTGTCTAGGGTCTCACTGTTTCGGTTTAGGGTTTAGGGGTGCGGGTTTAAGGGTTTTAGGGTTTAGGGGTTTAGGGGTTTAGGGTTTAGGGTTTGGGGTCTCACGGTTTCGGGCCTGTCGGGTGGATGGTTTTGAGGCTGTATGCAGCCGAGGACTTGAAGGCTCAAGACCGCAATAAATATCTATGTATCTATCTATCTCTCTCTCTCACTCTATATATATATATTATAATATATATATATTAATTATATATATATATATTAATTATATATATATATATTTGTTAGGGGCCCAGGTGATTAGACTAGGGTTTAGGGATATATTGTACTTATAACTATAGCAAGGAACCACCAAGATAGTAGTTGTCATTATTATTACGGCCCCTAGATTAGAGCTCTGAGGGCTTCTGGCCCGGAGGCATGAGACGTTCTGACTGCTGCTCTCTCTCCCAGCGCCAGTCACTCCTAAAGAAGCCCTAAACCCGAGGCGCAACAGATCCCGAAACAGTGAGCCACAAAAACCCAAAGACTAGTCCCAAACCCAAACTTACGAAAACAACCAAGAAAGTCAAGTCCGAAACCCACTTCTGACCATTAAAGCCCTCATCCTGAACCCTCAACCCGAAACATCCGAACCCATGCTTGGAGGTTCATGGGACTTAGTACTAGTAAGTACTGTTATACGTACCTTACCGTATGTTCAACCCTAGCTACTACGTCCCGTGAGCCGTTAAGTAAACCCTCAAAGAGACCCTAAACCGCTCCTGAGACCTGTCAGGAGCTCGATGCCATGGACCTGCTGCAGGGATCTCCATTCGCGTTCAGGAGTTTAGGGTTTAGGGTTGAGGGTTTAGGACGTATAGGGCTAGGTTGTAGGGTGTTTCCAGAGTCTTTTGATTCTACGGTGTAGAGCTTACTGGGGCGGTCTAATTACTACGGCCCCAGTACGGTCTGTTGTCCCCGTGGTAGAGGCTTTAACATAGTGGCCTCCATACCTCTCATAGGGTATTGGGGTATAAAGCAACATAACAGTACTCCACATAGGTATATAATACGGACGCCTAAGAAATACTTTCGGCAATTGTTGCGTCCCGCACACCACATCCAAGCACTGAACACCTATACCCCCAGTAAACTCTTGCGGAGCACTTCTTAAACCCGTAAAAGCACCCTATCAAAGAAGCCCTACGACAAAGAAGTCATATGGAACCCTTGTACTATCCCATGAGAGCCATCACAACCCCGGCACTACAAGAATCTTGTGGAACCTTTTCTTAACCTCAGTAGCTCACTGTCGAGACACATGCCTTACTCCAAAAACCCTGTACCCAAAATCAAATTTCGGGACCCAAATCCAAAGCCCCTAACCCCGTACCCTGAAATTCTACACCTCACTAAATCTACATCTTACACACGAAACCCTGTATACCCTAAGTTCTCAACGCTGAGCCCTATACTCGGAATTCGAAACCCTAAACCCTCTAACCCTGTATCGTACAAAAAAATCTAAACCCAATACCCTAAATTCGAAACCCCAAACCCTGCCCTAAACCCGAAACCCTAAACCCTAAGCCCTAAACCCTAAGCCGAGATGCATTCCAGTGCCAGGAAAGCTCCGAGCACCGCTGGTCCCAACTGCGGAGGAAGCATGCGCTCCTGCGTCACAATCAGACTTGGCGGTGGCTTTCATTCTTAGGGATTTCCAGAAAGGTGGACTCGCATAGCGTGGTATGATGGTGTTTTTCACATTTGTACAAATAATATCGCGCAATAGAATATTGCATAAAATAGAGCAGAACAGCAAACTACAACATGTTGCAATGCCAAACGATACTATAACGTACACTCTATCATGTTATGGTATGCTATAATGTGTATATACATAATGATTATGCTTTTATCGCCGAACTAAAAATTCAAATCTATTGTAACCTAGTGTAACATACTATAAACTACAGTATATTGCAATTTATTAGAATATATGTGAGCATATCATAAGTCAAAATATTTGACAAGTGACAAAATAAATAACATAACAGAACGTAAAATGTAATATAATTTATGAATGTCAATATGATGTCAGACGCACTCTGTGCCTCTCGCAAGCCCTGCAAACCCTAAACCTGATCTGGTTGGAACCGATGCAGATCATGAACAACCAGATAGGCAAATACATACCCATCGACTTCCAGCAGACCCCTAATCCGAAAAGCCCAAAGCTAGATGCAGTAACAGCGATCGATGACATTCGATATTCCTCACGATGCTGGCGCCTTAGGCTGTTGGGGCCCTGGCTCAAGGTCGGGTAGGGTTTATGGCTCAGGGATGTTTAGTGTAGGGCTTTACATGATTTAAGTTTCGGCTGTTTTAGGGTTTGGGCTTGAGCTCCAGAAGACCACGAAGAGGGAGTGAAAGGGCAGGTATGGATCGTCGTCCACAGTGTAGCCGAAGAAGTTCCTCAAGAGCAAGGACTTGGAGTGTCGCCTTAAGCCCTGAACCCCAAACTTCTGAAGAGTAGGGTCTAGGGTTTAGAGCTTATTTATGAGCCTTTAGGGTTTAATGTACCATGGACACATATGCATCATGACGAAACCTCATTTACTCGGACCAAATCCTCACTCAACTTTAGCCCGACTTCTTATTGCGTGGACGCCTCTGGTCCTGGGTCATGCCGTGTTGCCTGTTGAGTGTAGGAGCTTTAGGCTTTATTTCCCCGAGCTGGGTTAGACGGCTGTGATCTTTCAAAACTTGTGTCGAGAAACTACCGGCAGCCCTGACCCAACGGGCCCTACGGTTGATGATGTTAATCCTGCATTACCTTAACGTATTATGGGTTGTGCAGGATTTGTATCACCAACCGTAGGTACCTACATGTCGGGATAGCCACGCAACACCAGACCCACAATTCCCGATATAGGGGCAGGGCTTTTTGGGTATATGTAAGATGACATAATTCTAAACAGGAACCGTTTTTAAAGAAATAATTTAGGTATTGATTCTGACTTCTACATTATGAACTTATAATTACTTGGGATCCTTCGGGGGATACCAAGCCGCCTCGGCCCTCGATGCAGGCCAAGGTACATTCGGCAATACGCAGCCACGCCAACGCCGGCGGGCGCGAGCAACCAAAGAGTAAAATGGTTCATCCAGGCAAAGTACAGCGCCTCGCCAATGTTCCCGAAGGCGGTTGAGATCTTGAAACTCTTGGCTTTGATGTGTCTAGTAGTCTAGTTACGGGCCTATGAAACAGTCTTCTCTAGGATTCAGTGCCATGCTAAGCCGCAGCAGCAACGGCAGCAGCAGACTATTGCTGCATCGCGGCTTCCTACGACGGACACTTGAAGGTACCGAGGGACTTCGCAATCGGACGATGCTTGGTTCTCTTAAGTGCCTTTAGTCGTCTGTCCTACTTCACGTACTTTAAAGCTACATACTTAGACCTACGTTTGTGAAGCTAGCAGTAATCCATAATCCTGAGGAGTGAAACCCACTCCCTAAACCTCCAACATGGATACACCCAACCCAACAGATCGTAAGCAATTCTGATTTGTGTAAATACTCCCCCATGGGAGGTACTCAGAATTGGATCCGTCGGGAGTCCCGGCCCCAAACCCTAATTAAACCCTAAAGCGCGGTCCGGGGAGCCACTTCCGAGCCGAAATATCTGTGGACCGAGGCCACAGGCGTCAGAATGTTGCGAAGAGACACCTTTCGGCATTTACTCAAAAGCCGTCTGGACGCACATTCTCAGATGTCAGGATTTAGGAGATGAGAGTTTAAATGATTTAGGGGCCGGACTTCAGTAAACTAAGTCGGACTAGCGGAACATATGATGTCCCTAAGGTCCAAAAAGCGGAATGGTTGAGTCCTAGAGTCTAGGCAGGCAAGCATTTTGGAGAGTATATGATCGGTAAGTATTTGCATTGAGAGATTGGCAGGGGTTTAACGGTTTCAGGGTCTATAGGGCCTGCTATCTGCTATCGAAACCTTAAATGCCCGAACTAGGGTTTTAATGCCATTATCAAACGACCCAGGTCGTTTCCTTTCGGGTCCCAGGATGTACCTTTTCTCTTCAGGGTACCTCTTGTTTCGGTTGCAACGAGTTTGGGTTCGTAAAGCTTGAGGTGTATGTACAAAATTTAAGTTTTAGCTTCTTGAACTCAATAGATTCGTAACTCCTTGAACGCCTTAAAATTCCATAAGTCTGTCTGAGCCACGACTTTTCGGAGTCCTTAAATTCCAGTCTAGGCTCCCAAAATTTAGTGTTGGAGGTTTCTTCGGGCTTGGCTTCCGCCTGGCATCCATCGAAGATCTTTGGAACCCAAGGCTGCAGGGTTTAGGGTTTAAGGTTGCCAGCCCATCTCTATTGCCAGATTCACAGCTAGTGGTCATGCAATGTCCGGAATGTCGCAGGCGGATCCTGAAACAAAGCTCTGCATGGATCGCGGACCATTTACTTCAGGCCTAAACTCAACCATGAGCCGGATCTACCTGTACATAGTTGGGGTACTATAGAGGATTTCTGCTCTGTAATGTGTACGTACACAGATGTACACATTGATCTTGTGATGGTATGTTTCCGTCTCGTTAAGTTTCAATTCAACTTGCACACATTGCCGGGAGGTGGTGTGACAAATCGAGCATTGCTACTGAAGATTCCATGCCCATGAGATGCAAGGATGCTTTTGGATGCATCATCCCGAGGAACTGCACGCCGATACTAGTTGTGAAACAGCTTTGGCATGCTGTGGCGCCGCACCAGCCGAATCTCAGTACAAAGCTATGGAGGTTCATTGCCCCTAAACCTTAAACCCCAAGCTAAGCTGCTTTTTCGGCAGCCTGAGGAAGCCCAAGAAGGTTTAGAGCCTGGTGGTCGTGCAAACTTCTGTGTCGGCTTTCGCTGAAGCCTTGCATGTTGAGATTTCGGCACACAGCTTTTAAAAAGTCTGGAGTCATTGGAACGGGTTCGGCCGCCAACTCGAAATCCTTCCCTGCACAACTTTGCACATATCCACATAGAGTTGACACGTGCCACTGGTGCTTTCCCACCGTTGCAGTGGCTCCTCTACATCCAGCCAAAGTCCCTAGCTTGAAAGATTACGCCGCTGCAGCCCTAGTGATCCTGAGCGGATGCCCTTCACTTCGCGTTTGGGTGTCATACATCTATCCCTATGCCGCAAAAGTTTAACAACCCGTGAGTATAGCTCAGGGCTTCTGTAAGTAGCTGGTCTAAAACCACAAGGTCGCTTCTTTAAAATAGGTTTGTTGTTTTTTTCTGGGATTTTTTGCTTTTCCGTTTCGTACTAAAACGCCCAGGCTTTTCAGTTTGTTGTCCAAATCATACTGCATGAGCTCCAAGACCATGTAGTGACAACTAACCTGAAGAGTCCAGCCAAGAGAACTAATGATGTTTGGATGTTTGCAAGTGGACAAAATTTCAATTTCTCACTGGCTGCTGAGATCTTCTGACACCTTAGCGGCCAAAGAAACAGTGTACATTCAGAACGAAACACCGGGCCGTAGGATCCGCAAACAATCCTGTTTTCCTCGCGAAACCTGGTGGCTGATACTGCTAGCTCGGAAACGGTTTGAAGTGTGTCGACGGGGAGGAGCTCCACAGCAAGGAAATGAAGGAATTCAGCGCACCTGCCCTGTGGAGCTGAACGGATGGGAGGCAGGTCTGCCTGGGACCAGATGGCCTTTGCAGAAAAAGCTGCCGTGAAGGCGACCTGACACTTAGTGGCAATCCGTGAAACCATACCGGGGCCACCTGCTGCCAACATTTCCAGCACCATGTCGGCAAAGTTGAATCCGCAAATGCCCTGATAGTTGCAAAACTTGATGCTTCCAAACAAGCAACACTCCATGTTGGACCATGTGATCAGGAAAGGGCTCAGGCCGAATAAGCATCGACTCCGGAAGTGGACAAAGCATGTTCATCCCTCATACTTTCCACTGTGGTAAGACAAGGTCACGGGAACGCAAGGACAGTGGGAGTCAGGGTGTCTGAATTCTGAAATTTTCAGTACCGCCTGTAGACCTCAAAAGTAGGATGCTACTCATGTCATTTGAAGTCTGAAGCATTAAACCCTTAAACCGCAAACCGTAGACAAAATTGGCCTCGGTGTGGTTGTTGGCTTTTGCTTGCACTCTCTATGCTCCATGTGCTCCGAAGGGCTTACTTTAAAGTTCAGGGTTAAGGGTTTAAATGTTGAAGTTTTGGGTTTTGGTTGGGGGTTTGGGCTTTTAGGCTTGGGGTTCAGGGTTTGAGGCTTTGGGCTTGGTGTTTCGTGGTTCTGAATTCAGGGAAAAGGAGGAGGCAGAGTCTAGGGTTTGCGATTGAGCTGCTTTTCACCTTTCGGAAGAGCTGGGGTTGGCGGAAGCGTTGCTATAACGGTCGTTTTGAGCAACAGATTGCAGAGTTTACGACTTCGCCACTGAAATTCGCATAGAAATCTGAAACACGTTGACCTGAGACCCACGACCACGGACAGCAAGGACCCGCTTGAACCGTACCAGACCGACCAATGGTTGGGGATTTCAGGCTTCAGGTTCTCAGGGTTTAGTTTACAGGAGCCGGAGCCGTTGGCCAAGACCCCGAATGTGCACTCTGACCACGTCTAGGGTGGTTCACTCATGCAAGATAACGGCCACAGCAGTAAGCGAAGGCCGCAACTCAAGCTCACATGAACAGCAAGCTCGTGCCAATCCTGTAACACGTTGCGCCCGACCCCACTCCAAGTCTTGCTGGCGCCACAAGACGATCACAGGGAGAACGGAAGCACTGGAAGCCTTCAATAATCTCAGTCACCAACATGCCGAACACGTAAGCTTCGCATGCTGTGACAAATCTTCCTGTCTGCTCATAACAAACATCTCAGCAGGGGAGTTCCCACGTGAGCGATGTCTCGAGTCTCACTAGACGACTCCGTGCCAAAGTCCGCGACTTTCGCATGCTTGTCCTTCAGCAGAACGTTGGTAGACTTCAAGTCTCGGTGGTAAATACAAGCTGTATGGCTGTGCGGAAACTCAGAGCTGCAGCCACATCACGCAAAGCGGCCGCACGCTCACTGCATGGAAAGAACCATGATCCGAAGAGATGGTTTCTCAGCTTGTTGTCCAAATGATACTGCATGAGCTCCAGCACCATGTAGTAACGACTAACCTGAAGAGTTCAGCCAAGAAGACCAATGATATTTGGATGTTCGCAAGTGGACAAAATCTCAATTTCTCGCTGGCTGCTGGGATCTTCTGACACCTTATAGCGGCCAAAGAAACAGTGCACATTCAGAACGAAACACCGGGCCGTAGGATCCGCAAACAATCCTGTTTTCCTCGCGAAACCTGGTGGCTGATACTGCTAGCTCGGAAACGGTTTGAAGTGTGTCGACGGGGAGGAGCTCCACAGCAAGGAAATGAAGGAATTCAGCGCACCTGCCCTGTGGAGCTGAACGGATGGGAGGCAGGTCTGCCTGGGACCAGATGGCCTTTGCAGAAAAAGCTGCCGTGAAGGCGACCTGACATCAGCATGTGTATGTAAGCATGCATGAATGCATGTATGTATATGGAACGGATGTGATCAAAACGCCTTCCAACTGATGCCCAATGCCCGAGTGTGTCTGTATCCAAACTACTGAGCAGTTCATATGGGATGGTCGAGGACACCAGAATCACGACGGCGCCCCGGGACCTGAGAACGACCAAGGGACCAGAGGATCGCGGACCAAAAGACCACGGGACCAGAAGACCAGAGGATCCAGGAAACAGAAAACAAAAAATAATCCCAGAAAAAAAAAACATCCTAGAAAAAATAGACTACCATAAGGTCATAAGATGCCCAAGCTGAATCTCCCTTTCCGTGCTCTTTCTACAAACGCTAGCCCGAATCCCCGAACCTCAAATCGCGCCTCGGTGTATATGTTCGCAGGCAGCAGTTCAAGGCTTCGCCCATAATGTATACGGGCCTAATTATAGCATCAGCATAGTGCATTGGGTTTTACGAAAGTATCATCACGATAAGGAACCCGGCAACTATTCGACTAGCCAGACCCCTACAGAAGAAGAGAAGCGCTAAACCTCAAAGAGTATAGGGCTTAGGGCTTATAGGATAGGGTTTAGGGCTTAAGGGTATAGGGCTTTGGGTTCTATATCCCGGCCACGGGAGCTCCGATCCCATCAGACGAGCGATTCGCAAGTCGGAGTAATGCTCTCAGGGTCGATCCGGGAGAGAACCAGGTAGGTGTCCACACCTGCAGCGGCCCGCTTTTAAGGTTTAGGGTTCAGGGACGTTTTTTTTGGGACTTCTGCGACACTGCCCTCCGGCTTTACATCATCGGATCGGAGATACTTGCGCAAGAGAGTTTCCTATACCATGCGGCTCTAACTGTCTCGCTATACAACATCGGGTCGGAGATACTTGCGCAAGTGAATTGTGCTGTACCCTACGGCTCTAACTGCCCTCCGGCTTTACAGCATCGGGTCGGAGATACTTGTGCAAGTCGTGAGTTTCCTATACCTTATGGTTAGGCTCTAAAGACTCAGAATTTAGGACTTCTGGACCTAAAGACCATACATGACCATGCTAAGTACGCTTTTGGGGTTATTCTGTAACGTCGGGATGTGCATCTACATAGCCCTCGCTATCTTGGTGGACCAAAAGGTTAACTTTTTGGAGCCTTTATGGGTTTAGGGTTAACAGTTTAGGTTTTAGGGTTTGGAGTTAGGGTTTAGGGTTTTAGGGTTTAGGGTTTAGGGTTTGGAGTTAGGGTTTAGGGTTTTAGGGTTCAGAGTTTGGGGTTTAGGGTTTCGAGTGTAGGGCCCACGGCTAGGAGTGTGACAGGCGCTGGGCAGGCACAGGCTGGGATGTCACAGAATAAAACTGAAAAGAAGTTGACAACAAGTTGATTCCACGATTTCCGAAAAGTTGATGACACAAGGCTCAACTTGTTTCAGCGTTTTTCATTAAAAAAAAAATTGAAGCAAGCTGAGCAGAAAGGTCAGCTCAGGGGACCTGGCTGCATGAGCAGCCGAGCAAATGTTGAAAACAAGTTGAAAAAAAACAACGCTGCTGATGGAGGCGGGAGGGAGGGGGGGGTGACATATAGTCGAAAAAGGGTTGGACAGTATAGTTGAAAAAGTTGAAAATAGTTGAACAAAGTTGGAAAAACAACAACTGAAAAACAGTAGCCTCCCCCCTCCTCTCCCCTGCCCCTCCATCGACTTTTTTTCCAACTATGTCGGCAACTTTGTTCGTCAACTACTTCGGCAACTATCCCCAGAACTTTTCCAAAAATCAACAGATCAACTCTTTTGCAGGAATTGAAATATTTTCCGACAAGACCCTCTGTGGCCGACCGGCCGCTCACACAGCTAGGATTGTACTACACAGTACACCACAAAGGTCACAGGTTGCTTACTCTTCTACCACGTCTTGCATCCAAAAGACCTACCCTAAGCCACTGAACACCCTAGAACACCTGACCACCCTATACTGATCCCCAAAACCCTTAGACCTAATGACTGAATTCTTGAACCCCTGTGCACTTGCCCATAGGCCCCTAAGTAGTACCTTTTTGGGATTACCTTATAGGATTCTAAAGCTAAACCACAAAAAGGAACTACTTAGGGGCCTATGGGTAACGCCCACATCCCAGAAGCTCCCGCTGCTGAGACCCTAAACCCTAAACCCTACTTGGAGGGTCGGGGGACTTAGTAAGTAGTTATTTTATAGCCTTTATAGACTTATAAGTATCATAACCCCAAGTAGGACCCCTTTTAGGGTACTTAACAAGTCTACTTATGACCCACTTACTAAGTCCCCCGACTCCTCCCTGAACAAGAACACCGAGAGCTCAAGTCGCAGACCCACGCCGGGGACCGACATGAGCTGCAGGGATCCGCCCATGTACCTAATGTAGGGGCCTTAATAATTAGAATAAGTTTCATTTACTATTATATATATATATATTGTTTTTTTGGGGGGAGGGGGGTATTAAAATATAATTGAAATAAGGCGCCCCCAAAATTGGGTAGGTATTTGGCAAGGCCCCTCAAGTAGTGCTTCAGGGGTTCAGTTCCCTGGCCTTTCTTGGAGTTTCGAATTTCGAGCTCCTAGACACTGCTGGTTTCAGCTTCTGCGGTTTGTTGAGGTCTCTCTGTGCCCTGACTTTTGGATTTCCGGCGCGGTTGACTTTGGATTTCCGGGGTATCTCTGGCAGTCTTACCACTGGTAGCAACTCAGATCCCCGCATCAGATGCCTCGTTACGGCCAAGAGCAAAAGTCAAGTTCGAAGTTGTCGCTTCAGAGAATGGAAAAAGGGTCGACAGACATTCGGGTTTAGATGATAGTATGATCTCAAGGCTACAGTAGGCTTGTCTGTGGCAAAACTCTACAGTGCCTGAATGCACTGACCATGGCACCGGAACAAAGGAGAATGCCACATGCCCTGAACGACACCACAGCTAAATCGCGTGAACCCGGCATATCTGGAAGCTCTTCCTTGAGAACGGCCTTTAGTTACTGATACTCCCTGGTAATCTCTTCATAATTTTAATCTAATACAATCTTGAACCGCATTCTCATCATTAGCGCAGCAAATTTTGCCGAGGAGGATGCCAATATCGTCTAGGTCCGAAAAGTCAAGCCCCCCCCCCCCCAGCGATGCTCAACAGTCGAAGTCCCATGCCAGTTTGATCCTAAAGCTGAAAAGGCTTCATGATCAGGGCTTACATGGAGGTTCACGGGACTTAAGAAGTTACTAAGTCCCATGAGCCTTTAAGTAGAGAGTTCGAAAGCCAAGGGGGGCTTCGGGCTTGTAGGGTTTGAGGTTTATGTTTAGGGTTTAAGGGCTCAAAGCCAATATATCAAAGGGCTTAGGGTTCCTAGGCTTTGAAAGCCGGGGTGCTTGGTGTAGAGGCGGCACAACGGCAGGCCCATTCCCAGCCTGGTCGACCCAATGGTCCCTAGTGCTGTTCCGACTCTGGCAATTTGGGGTCCTTGGGGTTTCGGGCGAGGCAGCCCTCGATGTAGTGTGCATAAGAGGCAAATCACGCCTTCATTTCGGCAGCCAAACGAAAAGCTTGGGCCTCGCATTGTCCATCTGCGTTCAACGTCAGGGTTGAGGCTGAGGGCGAGGGAGAAACTGTTGAATGCCCGTTTTGCTCAGTTCTTCGTTCCCTTGTCTGCGGAACTGTTTATGCTCGGGCACTCACAGTTTTTTTTTTTTTGTTTTGTTTGTTTTTTTTTCCGGTGGTCGTGATGGTGGTAGTGGCTACGCGACATCCTGGGCACTTCACAACGACGGATGTACGGCCACTACATTGGACTCTAGGGCCGTTATCCCCAGAACCTCAATCGTTGCATGTGGAATCCCATAATCCAGCTCACAATCCCAAAACTGCATTCCAAATCTTCGAAGCCTTTATGCTGAAACACTAACCAAGAAGAGTGACACCTAAAGTTCTTGAGTGCCGCATCCTGACAGCTTAAAATAGGGTTTTGGGTGTAATCGTATCAGAATTGTAAGACCCTGTGTCCTATGTTCAGCCCCACACACAGAAACAAAGCAGCTCAATCCACATGGCGCGGCCAGGGACCTTGCACGAACGAGCTCCAATCTCATAGAAACGGCCGCGCCGGAGGGGCGGGGTGCTGCGTACAGTCCGTAACCCAACAAACCCCAACTAGCGATATGGGAGATGCCTACAAAAACCGTCATGGTGCTTCCGAAAATGATCTCTTTTACTCCTGAACCCTCATTTTTTGGTACAATCGAAAAAGTTCGCCTCTATATGTGGAGTCTATACGGTCTAAACCCTAAACCCTAAGACGCTGAAAGCTGACCTTAAAACCCTAGACTCTTAAACCCTATACTCCCTTAAACCCTAAACCCCAAGCCCTGATGTCTTTCGAGCAGCCGCTGCTGCTTCAGGCCCTCCAGGGGATCGTCGAAGGATGCCTTAAACTCTGGCTTCAGTGTTTCTCTTTAAGGTGGTCTTATTACGGGAACCCTAAACCCTAACCATGTGGGCTTTCAGGTTTAGGAGTCGTTGGTTACATGCTGTCGACCTGGAGGTGCCGAAAACGCCGTCGAGTTTGGCTTTCGCAGTGGATTCAGATGCATGACGATTAGGGATTAGGATTTAGGGTTTAAATCAGGGTCAGGGGTTTAGGGTTTAGGGATTCGGAGGAGCAACACGGGTGCATCCAAAAGCTGAGGCACCCTTGCTGAAGGAGCCCTGATGCCTGAACCCCACACCTAAAAACGGGTTCAAAATTCAAAACTTAGGGGGAGGGCCGGTAGTTCTGGAGATTGAGCACTAAGCCCACCGTTCCTGTTTAACCTGTGTTTACCAATGTTTACGAACCTCTGTGGTAGGCAAGATACCAATAATCTGCTGTGGTAACCCTGCTGAGAGCGTCCTAAGCTAAATTCCGGCCACCGCTCTGGCCACCACACCACAGCAAGGGATCCCAAACGTGGATTGCGCTCTGAGTCCAACTACCAAGGCCCTTAACCTCCCAGTGGGGTGAAAGAGCAAGGCCTCATGGAGGAAACTGTCATCATCCGTTCATCTCAGCAGCAAGCTCTCAACCCTCCAACTCCCTAACCCTAAACCCTAAATCCTCCGACTTGGTTGGGCCCAGGTGCCAATTGTGTCAGAGGCTTCACGAAGCCACTGAGCCTTCTGGACCAGGAATACGACCACCTCGTTTCCGTTTCGAGCATGCCCGATGGAAATAAGTCTCCGGTTCATTTGCCCTATTGACTAATCCTAAGCCCTATTTGCTAATCCTAAGTTTCCGGATAGATTAGTGCAGCAACAATGAAGGCTAGCATAATACTGTGGAGTAGATGATTGTTGGGCACATGGTCCCTTAGGGTCAGCGCTTCGTGGCCAGTGTAGCTATAACTGGCATGCTGTCATGCGCCGCTTACGAACAGGGATCCAATTTGATCGTAATCATGCGTGTGGGACACTTCACATGCGCACTTCCGGCCTGTCAGAATTTAACTTCATGCACAAAGCTTCCCAACAAAGGAGGGTCTTAAGAATTCGGGCTTTCCGGGTCTGGAAGGCGACTGCTCAGGGACACCCAGCAAGTCTTCACCCGAAACCTTGAATCTTGAGTCGTAAGCAATGCCGAAGTGCAGTTTCTCCGCCGAGACCTCGGAAATGCCTCCGCCGCCTTCAGAGCAACGGGAATTCCCGACTGCGCACTTAGGGTTCAGGGTTGGGTTATAGGGTTCAGAGACGTTTATGTAGAGCCTATAGGCATGCAGTGCGATACAAGCCGACACAACCACCGATGCTCATGTAGGGCGCACCTTGCATAACACAGTGGGGGCATACGTAGAAGCAGAGTGCACAAAAGTATCAGACTGAAGTAGACAGGATGTGGAACAGGAAGGCACAGTGCATCGCCGCAAAATTCTCCATAGCTTGTGCCTCACATCCCAAAGGCGTAGGTTTGTTCCGGCTCGGATGTACAATGTTTAATATACCAACTGCAAAGCCCAAACGCCGATCCCACAAAACCCATCCTCTGACTCCCAAACCGAGGAGCCCTTGAATCTAATTACTCGAGCATAGTAACCCTTAGCCCCTTCACGATGCACACCCTGAGCTCTAAACCCTCCCCAAAACCCCACACCCACCCAGGACATGTCGAACAAAGCTTGCGCGGGGTTGATAAGTTACGTAGGATCCTCAATCTAATGGGATCCTAAACAAGTACATTTCCAAGGTCGGAACGAAACAGGAGGGGCCTCTTACAGATGTCCTGATTGGAGCAGCTAGACACCCCAACCATTCTAGATGCCTGAGAAGTTCGACTTGGGTTTCGGGGTAGGTTGTAGCATAAGTACACCCAAATTAAAAGGACAATTCTACTCTGCTTTCCGCCTTTCACAATTGAAATGGGCCAAGGCACGATCGCTAATCTTGATCACCACCTGTTCATGGATCTATCGTCGTGCGTCTTGGCTTGTGTTCCGGAGGCCGTTATGGTGTTCACGTTGGTATTTCGCTTGCTGAGCTGCGTGGACTTTGTGGTAGGGACGCATGCAACCTGCCCTTACTGCTGGCATCCCTGCTCTAAGAGTTTCCGACAATGTGAGACCCTTGAAAGGTCCGCTGATTTCCGACAGGCATTCGACTTCGGAGTTGTCGGTTTTGTGAAGTTTAGGGTTTGAAAGGCCTCGGGTTTAGGTCAGGGCTTCGGTTTAAGGGATTGGGGCTTTTTTTCGGGGTTCGTGCGGGCAGATCTGTTGTGCAGCATGAGCCTCTTACGATTTTGTGTGCATGGGCCTTGGCTTCGGCTTAGGGTTCTTCAGAGTCATATCGTTTTAGTCCAGTGGCTTTAATGTATAACCATACCGGGACTACGAGGGATTGCTGTCTCCGCAGACACCCAATGAGATTCCAGTGCATCTTTCCGGTTTCGGCGCTGGCTTTCATGGCTTTTGGAGGGAGTCTTGCTGATGACGTGCCTGCTGCTGGTTGGAGCCGACAGTCACCTGGATCGCTCGGAGTGATGAACCAGTGGCGACACTGAACCTCGAAACCCCTATGAAACTCTAGACTTGAACCGGGGCTGATGTAGCTACCAGTTGAAAAAACAAGTCGTGCAATTAAAGTCCTCCGCAGCATGGAGTCCCAGCGGCAGTGACTGGAAATGGCTCGAGCCCTTTGTCATCATCTCCACGATTGATGACCTCGTCCACATGCGAGTTTCGCAGTGCTCTCAACTAGTTTGCTTATCACAATGTTTTTTATAAGAACAAGCCAAACATGCCGCTAAAGCCACAAAGGCGTCTAGACTGCTGCCGAGGGCACCGTGGCGTAGGCACTGTTCTTCAAGAGCTCCTCGGTCAGAAGCAGCAGGTATCCTTCGAGGAGCGCATGGAAAGTTGCATACCCTGAGAGCCAACAGTGGGTTACTGGACTGGGTACTGTACTGGTAATTCTCTAAATCAGGGCCTCTTTTGGGGGTCCTTCTTATATTTTGGGGATCTAAAAGGGACCCTAATTAGAGAACTATCCATATCCTCAGCCGGGGAAGCTATCTTCTCTCTCTTACGAACACAGCTACCTATGCCGCACCCGAAACCGGAACATCCTAAGCTTCGAAGCTTCCAGTTGGGGTTTAAGGATTACAGGGTTATGGGGTTGGTACGGCTTATGGGCTCTACAGGGTTACATAGGACAATGAACGAAGAGCCCCTGTCGTCCTCGATAGCAAGTATTCAGGGTATCAGGGTAGTTGGGGCGTCTAGGATGTACCTTCTTGTTCGTACAGCGGACCTCTGAGTCTGCTACGTACACTGAAAAGAGGGCCCTGTACGTAAATGCTAAACACCCTATCCCCCAAACCCTAAACCCTAAACCCCAAACCCCAAATCCGAAACCCTAAACCCTAAACCCTAAACCGTAAACCCTAAACCGTAAACCCTAAACCCCAAACCCTCACGAACCAACAGAGACCCTTCTCCTGAAACCTGGAAGCCCCAAGGCCCGCTGCAATCAGAACAGCCCCTTTCTGAAATTGGGAGTTAGGATTAGGAGGACCCTTGGGGATGTAGACCCTCTCAGTCAGGTGCCTTTCAAGAGAGCCACAAGTGGGGTTCAGAAGGGCCCCCTGTGAGGGGTCTCCCTTTTTCTGCGTAGGATTTCTGTAGACTGCTGATTGACTGGGTTGTAGTTTTGGGGCCCTGAAGAGTATTTATGCATAGGTACCTCTAAAGAAACCATAGGGGAAATTTTAAAGAGCCCAAAGTGCCACCTAGTGAATAACCTCCTGTGAATCCAAAAACCTGCCGTTTTCAGGGTTAGAAGTTAGACCCTATATTAAGGGGTCATTCGCCTAATATTTCTGTAGGGTTTGGGGGGTTACAGGCTATAGTTGGGATCTTGTCGAAGCCCTTGCCGAAGGGGAGTTCAGTAATCACGGGTCTACATTCGACACCAAGCCTTGAGCACAACAAGCAACAGAGCGACTCGGAGTGAGGCAGATCCAGCCACGGTCAGGCTCCTACTGTTGCCTGCGGTCTGTGGAGTTCTGCTCACCTCCTGACATTGTGATTGTGTGATGTACTGTAGACAACCGCGTTCTAAGCATGGCGCTTGATTCAATCAACTTGATGATCGCACTGGTCGGATCCGATTTCACTGTGACCCCTGTTCACGGAAGGAGGTACTTTCTTCGGCACACAATAGTTCCAAGCTTTTGGGCCGTTCAGGACCGTTTAGGTGTTTAGCTCTGCATGCATGTGTGGCATCGACAGGTTCATGTCACAGATTTAGGGCCGACTGCTCGGCTGCCCCAATTAATGTTTAGGGTTTAGGGTTTAGGGGTTTAGGGTTGAGGGTTTAGGGTAAATAAGCAGCAGCCGAGTCTCTCGGCAAGAATGAGAATTCGATCTTGCCTCGGCACTCAACTCCAGCCGAAGCTACCAAGATTTTACGGGGCATGTTCCTTTACTAAGTGCCAAATCTCTCTAAAGGCTAAACCCTAAGCCGTGTCCGTTCTACTGCAGCAATCTGCGGCGTAAGCAGAGATGTTCTGTCACCACTAAACCTTTGGTTCCTTTTGCCACATTGTATTGTGGGGTGTCGCTTGCCTCAGCCCTAATCCCTAATCCCAAAACCGCCAGGGCAGTACACCTCCGTACGGAAAGAGGCAGTGGACCGCCTGACCTCCAGGCACCTATTACTGGGACCGCAAGGGAATCACGGCCCGAACAATACGGCCCTTGGAAACATGGGGTTTGGCTTGCAACTCCGAACTTCGGTGGCATCTCTTGGGAAGAAGCGGAAGAAGGACAGAGCCCAGGTCCAAGAACAAAGAAGCGAAACCCAAACTTCATAAGTTCTATCCGAATTCCGGGAGACGAAACGGAGGATAAGCAAAAGTTCCTACAGTGGGGTCGGGGTTCATGCAGTACCCCGAGCCTCCTTGCAGCCCGAAGATTACCTTCCAAATCCTGAATTACATCAATCGTTCTGCAGTGTCAGTGTTCATACTATATCAGCATTGTACAATCTGGGTCAAGTAAAGGGCTCCCTACAATCCCAAAGCAAGGATGCCAAGCCGCCTTGGGAGGCTGTGCAGTGGTTGCCCTCGACGATGAAGCTGACATCATCTCGGCCACGGCACGGAGTACGCTCTCCGGAACCCTTGAAAGGCAAAAATGCTAGTCAGGAGTCATCTGTATCGCCAGGGTATCTTGCAGACTCGCTTGGAATCGCACTTCCGTTTCTGTAGTGTGTAAGTGCTTGAGGAAGTCGTCAACATGCAAGCTCCGGAATAGACTTTCCTGCTTCCCCGGATCATTACACAAGTCCCCAGTACAAACGGCCGCGGGGCAAGCCTGGATCGCATGAAAGGCTAATAATGCTACACGTCAGCACAGCAGCTTTGGATATGGATTCTGCAGAAAATATATTTTCCTAGACAAGTACTCCGGCACCAGGACTATGACGTCGTCTGCAACTCAGACTTCCGAAGTCTTGTTCCTTCTTGGGGTGGCACCTCTTGGCTCGCTTTCGGGCATTCAAGTTTTCGGCGCACTCGAAACTCTACAGCGGCACACCAAACAGACAGACGAAGCCTGCAACACGGGATCCATCCAAATCCTCTTGACTCCTATCCTCTGAAGCCAGGGAGCTGTCCTAAGGTTTGAAAGTTTCAACTACCAGTAACTATGGACCGAACAAACGCGATCACAAGATTTGCAAAGCGGGGCATTGAATCCTTCTTGTTTTGGCTTCGCCTCTGCGTCCTGTCACATAATTAGGAGCAACCTTAAACCCTCGAATGCAGACGCGTGGCTGTAATCTATGCATTCATCCTCGTCTGCTAGGCCTGGACGTGTATGCCACTTCGGGCTGGTGGAGGGCTCTGCGTTCAGTTTTATCCGAGTTTAAGGCTTCATGAAGGGCTCAGCGTTCTGCTCGTCGAAGCTTGGGCATACGGGTGCAGGCACATGTCTTAAGTTCGGCTGCGGCGTTGTAGCAGGGGGAAGTGCAAGAGTTGGGATTTAGCGCCGACCGAAGTCCCACTCAAACAGCTGCACCCAGCATCCGGTTGGTACTTTCAATGCTCCGAACTATCAGCTAGCAGCTAGGCCTGAGTCGGCTCAGGGTTGAGAAGAAAGTTTCGACTCTGCCTTCATTTTTTGACGGCCCTCTCAGAAACAAAAAGCAGATGCACTCAGAACCGTGAATGCACTTAAACGCCAGAGCTTAAGACGCACACGAGAGCTTCGGGCTTATTGGCACATTTTGTACTTTCAGAAGAAACTCAGGAGAACCAGGATCCTGTTGCCAAGTACCCTTACCAATTCTCCTTGTAAGAGAAATGGTTTGGGTTAAGGTTTTGGGGCTTAGGGTTTAGGGTTTAAGTGCCCAGAACTTTACAGAGTAATCGTGGATGTGGACGCGCAGATGAGTCTTTAGTTCCTTCTGGGGCCATTAAACAATGGTGCTGCGGCTTCGCCAGACTGCCACAGCATGGGGATGGGAATGGAATAGTGGAGGTGCCTTGTGGGTAGCCAAACCCGGATCCCTGAACTCTAAATTTAACCGCCCACTCTTGGGTCTGGAATGATGAAAAAGATGTGTAAGGGCGCCTTTCACGTGGTCGACTGCTTTTTGGCAGATGGCAACAGGGTCGCACTTTCTGTCGACGATGCCGGTGCAGACCTGGGAAGCTTCGGGAACTTCTGATGTACCCCCAAATCCTTCTACGACATGCTGTAAGGACTTTACTTAAAGGGTAACTACTCGGGGGGGGGGGGGGGGAC
>CAJNJA010086463.1:0-20306 GCA_905231915.1 Symbiodinium necroappetens
GATGATTTGCAGCAGCTTCATGACTCCATCTATCAAGATTATCAGTTCGTCAGCTCTTTCAACAGCGTATCCGACAGATTAACCCGTAGAATCGTGAGGATTGTGCGTACTTAGCCTTGTGCATCTCGCCACGAGTGCGATGTGCTGCGAGGGATCTGGCCGGGCGAGCTCAGTTCAGGCCTGTGGAAAAAAGGGAGGGTATGGCTAGTACATGTACAGGGTATCTAGCACAGTCCTGTTTGGGGTTACTTGTAGCTCGACCGACTGCCTCTTGAATATGGTGATTCACGGAGTGAAAAGCAGGAAGGGGTGTATATGCACTACATTCGAGGTGTAGAGTTCACAAATGTCAGCGAAGATGACCAAAGTTGAGTGTATTGCAATTTAGGCCATAGTCTTGGATTTATTCTTCTGAAATACACAGGGTGCGAGTTACATCGCCGAAATACCCAGTTTCCTTCGCTTTGAGTAGTGGGATGTTTCCTTTTCGGCTTCGCGACATCGACACTTCCAACGAAAGCCGTTTGATGGTAACGAAGGCCAAAGCCCAGAGAGAAGCTTATCGGTCAGTTTCATGCAGGTATGTTCGCACACCTGGCGCCCCAGCAATTCCCGCGCCTCACTGTCTGGGAAGAACACGTGTACCCAACCACGCACGTGCTTCCGAGGAGATTCCCCAATCTTGAAATCGTACGTTTCAGCCTCTGCGCCCGTTTGACTGCCCCAAACAGACACGACAACTACTGAACTCACAATGGATTTTACAGTTTATATGCCCAGACTCAGTCCTTGCTCATCATGATCTCTAACTCGACATAGTATCAGTCACGGTTGCTTAGAAGGGTACCATCATGACAGCAAAAAGGAAGCTGCAGAACGCTTCGAAGAGGAGATGCTCATTGCCTGCACTTTTGAGTTTTGTTCGTCCGTCGCACCGTCTGTGGTTTTGCCTCGAGAACCAAAAAGACCGATGACATCTACTATTATTATAGTTATAGTATAATGGACCCCAAAACCCTATCCTAATTGTAATAAGGCCCCTACATTACCAGTCATACCTTCACATCCGCAGATGCAGGGTTAGAAACCCTAAACCCTAAACTCTCAAGAAAGAAATAAATAGAAATTGCTTGTTGCTGTTGGCCAATCGAAAGCTCATGTTTTCGGGCAGGACACAACCTTGCCATTTTCGAAAAAACCAATTTCAGTTTTAGGCCTGCCCAGCCCAGCCCAGGCCAGGCTTTATCCCTCCTCCCCTCTCCTTCCTGTCTGCCCGCCCTAGGTTCTAGCCAATGCCAGCCCCAACCCTCACCCCCCCAGCTCCCAGCCCCCACCCCTCCCAGCCCCCACCAAGCCCCCCAGCCCTCAGCCCCCAATCCCCAACCCCAGCCCCCCAACACCATTTCAGTTCAGATTCCAGCCCGCAGGCCCAGCCCCCGCCCCCACCAACCCCAGCCCCAGCCTAGCCCAGAAGCCAGCAGCAAATTGCGGTTCCAAGAAAAAAACTCGGTCAAAACTTATTGGCACCCACATCCTTAACAATTTCTATAAACCCTGTTAGGACTCCGGAAAACAGGGACTGCAGAAATCTACAGAACCTGTAGCCGGTTTGCCTGGCGCCTCTGCATCGCTAAGTTCATGGTATCAGTACTCGTGACTTCTTCAAACTTGCAAGCGCCAGGCTGGGGTTCAGGGATTAGGGTCTAGGGTTTAGAGTTTAGGGTTTAAAGTTTAGAGTTTAGGGTGATTGAAAGCATTCCCAAATACATTCAACACAAACGGGCGACGGGCCGCCAAGACACGGAGCTCACAGGGACAGATACATCGTCGAGCAGTATGACGGTCTTTGAGTTCTCGAGCACCGCCCACAAAGTTTGCTCCACCGTTCCGGACCTGCTCCATCAGAAGCGTGGTGCAGATCGCAGGACACGGGGCTTCTTGGTTTCGAGGTTCAAACTGTTGAGCCCGAGGGTTCTGCTGCGGCTGCGAGGTCTCTTGGGTAGGGAGCTTCAGCCTTGCAGTATGGCGTTCCTTTAGGGCGGAGGAGGAGGGGGGGATGTCGTTAGAGGATTTAGCCGCTGGAGTATGTCCTGCGACCGTATAAGAAGAAGGTGTTGTGAAGTCACTTGCACCTTGGAGTTGAAGCTCACCGAGAGCCCCATAGAGAAGTGACATTTGTGATGGGAGCGTTACCCGTCGCCTGCAGGCTGGATCTTGCAACAAGACCTGCCGGCAGGCGAATTTGAACGAATTTGACCGACTCTGCTTGTGAAGAGCATCCTGGTCGCCGAGGGATCAAAACCGCCAGGACCGCCACCCTAGAGTGATGGGGAGCTTTCCCAATATAGTCCAATGATGACAACTCTTGATAATCACGGAGGGTAGCCCTGCATCTTTTGTCTGTTCCAGCGTCTTTATCTGTCCTTTTGCCTTTTGTGGCTGGGCCTGGCCAGGGTGACAGCCAAATAATGAAGGCAACATGCATAGGTATGCCTGCTTAGTTTCGGACAGAAACATGGATAGGCAGATAAACATGAAAGATCTTCCAAGAATGACATTCAAAGATAATATATATATCTATTTTTTTACTATATCTAAGTTGAGAATTTCAAACGATTGAAGAGTTAGAAAATAGATATTAAAGACCACGAAAATTGGCAATTCATCTTATATAACTAGAAATAAGAGATACGAGAACCTTATTCTGCAAACATGAAAAACGAATTGTCGACTATATCCATTTCATAAAGATTTCATAAATCTAAATTGCATCGGCTAGATGTTTTCGACAAATAAGGAGCAATTTAAGATTATTTCGTTCTAGAAGAGAACGAAAAAGGATCCTAATTTTGACTAGTAATTACTATTTTCCGATAATAAATAGGAATTCAAGATTCCTTCCTCTAATATATAAAAAATCGCATATATTAGCTTTGAAGGGATTCAAACATGAAAAAATTAAAGAAATATCTATAAAAAATATCTACGATAAAAGACAGATGCGGTCATTTTTGCATTTAATTTTGAGAAAATATGATATTATATTGAGATAAGATATTTAATCGTTTACTTATTCGGAATGAAAGCATGCCTAGGATGATATTTTAGGATTGATTTGGAAGATTCCCAGGGTTTCTCTAATTTTTATTCGCGAAAATGTGCTTAAACATTTTGGGAATTCCCAGGTCTTCTCCAGATTCATATTCGGACCGACATATGGCTAGGATAATATTCTGGGAAGGATTTCCCTAATATTTATTCGTAAAAACGTGCTTAGGATATTTTCTAGGAAGGATTTGGAAATTCCCAGGGAATCTCCAGGGGTTTATTCCTAGAGACGTGCCTGGGATAATATAGAAAGGATTTGTTAATTCCCAGAACCTTTCATATATTTATCCATATCCGAATAAGCGTCTAGAAAAATTATTTGAGAATCCCCAAATCTTTACTTTCAGACTATCCTCCGCATATTTTCGAAAATGAACATTGGAGACCCTAGGAAGTCCGAAATCCTTCACAGAATATTCTCCTAATCATATTTTCGCTCCGAAAAAATTCCTATAGAGGCTAGGGAACTCCCAGCTCCTTCCTGAAGAAAATATGCTAAGCACATGTTCATGAATAACCTTGTTAGAAACATCAAAATCTCCCATATTGATAGGAAAATTCACTTGAAAAGAAACAAAATCAAAGGAATTCATATTAAAGGAACATATTAAAGGAATATCAATATAAGTATAATGAAAAAGTAATAAAAGATATATTTAAGTCTAAGTCGAATTTTGTCAAATATCTGAATATAAATATTCCCGATAAAATATGTTTTTAAAATATATATGAAAAATACGATAAAAACTACTTTTCTTAGCAGATTAGAAAGAAATCTCTCATAATTGAATATATTTAATTCTTCAGATAGAACAGATATTAGTCTTTAACTATTCAACCAATGTCTACTCTGTAAAACGAAACGTTGTAACTGACCCTTTTTCGTGTGGCCACCCTCCGGGCCAGCATTTCCTCTAAATTTCTGGAAATTCATATGTCTCCCAGCGCTGTAAATTTCTCGGAAATTTAGAGCCTTGGAAGTTGTGTTTCGAGGTGTTGTCCTTTCATGCGACTTGGGGGCGCGTCGCGCCTCCAAATTTTTCGTAAATTTAGAGTCTCGAGCTTACTGTCCTATTCGGCTTCTAAATTTTCGGGAAATTTTGGAAATCCATTCTCTGAATTTCTTGAAAATTTAGAGACTCTAAATTTCTAGAAAATTTAGAGAATGGATGTAGAGTGCTTCCAAGCTTCACTTCATATCCTCGTGTACGACGTTTGCAGAGAACCAAGCTTCACTTCATGTCCTTGTATGCGAAGTTTGCAGAGAATCTCGTGAAATCTGGCTCCATGAAGCACGGATGGAACAAAAAACTAATGATCGCAACTTGTTCACGCATAGTGTAGTGTACCGAGAAGTCTTTTCTCCGGAGATGCGGGTTTGAGCATTGTAGCAAGGCGCAACTGAGCAATATTCCAGTGCCGGAGAGAGGGACGGAGGGAGGTGATGGAGAGAGAAACGGAATGAAACGGATGAGGAGTGGCGGGTTGGACGAGAGGGAAGGGACGGCCGCGGGGACGCCGCGGCTACCGGGCGCTACGCCGGGCGCCGACGGGAAGGTCGTGAAGATGCCTCCGGCCAAACCAGAAACGCTCCGCCTGCCTACGTGGTCGTCGGCAGAGCGCATTCGGCGGAGGGGATGGGACGGAGCGGACGGGGACGGAAGAGAGGACGGAGGGGATGGGATGGGACGGAGGAGACGGTACGGAGAAAAGCTGGGACGAGGGCACGAGGAGACGAGAAGGAGGAGATGGTATGGAGACCATGGGACGAAGGGCGGGGGTGCCTAATCTCTATCGTCTATTGCTTATGTAAACTGTCGGGCAAGGAGATGGGAAGGAGGGGACGGGATGACAAGGAATGGAGAATGAAGGAGGGGGATGAAGAGGGGGAATGCGGGAAGGGAGGAGATGGATGGAGAGGAAGGACGGAGGGAGAGGGAAGCCGTTAGATGGTTGAGGAAGATGGAGGTGGGGGATGAAGGAGGTAGGTGGGGACGAAGGAGGGGGATGGAGGAAGGGAGGAACAAGATGTACGAAGAAGATAGAAATGGAAGATGGGGGGGAAGGCGGAAGAGAAATATGGTGGGAGACGAAAGAAATTAAGATAAATAAGGAAGAGGTAGAGGTATATAGTGGCAAAAAATTAGGAATTGATAAAAAAGAAAAACTAAATATTAAAATTTTGAACCGAAAAATTAAAAGAAAAAATACCAAATTCTATTTATTTTCCAGCAAATTATATATGAAATTTATAGAGACTAAAAATTTCATTATATATCTTTATATATATAATTTGAAGAAGATTTCGTCTGGTTCTATGAGTTACGATTAGATTAAATAAATAATTATTTAGATATATATTTTATAATAGAAATTTTATTCTTTAATATCTCGCTCCGATTGTGTATTTTTATGATAATATTTGAATTTTAATCTTTATGATTGTATTTTAGAAAAACAGATTATTATTATTAAGCTTATTAAACATTATGAATATTTTTGATCGCCAAAATTCATATTTTTAATTTTTTGGATTACGGAGTTTGGAAAGACTACTTCATCTTTCGACTTAATA
This sequence comes from Symbiodinium necroappetens, assembly GCA_905231915.1. NCBI lineage: Eukaryota > Dinophyceae > Suessiales > Symbiodiniaceae > Symbiodinium > Symbiodinium necroappetens. The sequence continues at coordinate 5,684 of CAJNJA010086463.1, forward strand.
ATATCTCGCTGAGCAATAGATAATATTATTTTATTAACTAGAAATGGATAATAATACGACTCCTCGTCTTTAGACCGGTCATATTACGAGAAATATATCTCTATATCTTTCTATCTCTATCTCTATATCTCGCTTCCTCTCTCTCTCGTTATTTCATTATCTCTCTCTCTGTCTCTATAATTCTATATCTCTTTTTCAATCTGGAATATATTTATGCCTATATCTCGTTCTCTCTTTCTTTTTCTGATTTTCTCTCTATCTCTCTCTCGCTATCTCTCTCTGCCTCTTTATCTTTCTATATCTTGCTCTATATCTCTATTTCGTTCTCTTTCTCGACTTTTATTTCTCTCTATATATTCTCTATCTTTCTGAATTTCTCTTTATTTTTATGTCTCTTTCTCTCTATCTCTTTGTGTTGTTGTCTCTCTATATGGCTCTGCATCTCTCTGAAATCTTCTAAATCTATCTCTCTCTCTCTCTCTTTTTAATTTAGTTGTATCTGCCTCTTGGATATTCTCTAATATTAGTTCTCTTATTTTATTTCTTCTTCCCTATCTTCTATCTATCTGTTCTCTCTATTTCATTCTCTTTCTATATCTTTCTTCATATTTTTATATCTTATATCTTTCGCTCTCTCTCTCTCTATATCCGTATCTCTATTTGATCTCTCTTTAATTCTCTCTCGCTCTCTTTCTCTTCTTCTGGAGGTTCGTGATTCTCTCTCTCTTTCTTTCTTTGGATCTCAATATCATTATATCGCTCTCTAAATCTTTATATCGAGGTCTCTCTATCTCTAAATATATTGATCTCTTAGAATCTATCTCTAAGAGTATGTCTTTTTTCCATATCTTTGTCTCTTCTCTCTCTCTTTTTTTTATGATATCTTCTATATCTCTCTTTATCCGTATCTCTCTCTCTATATCTATGATTTGCAAATTCTTCTTTATATTTCTTCCTTTTAATTCTTCTCTATTTCTTGCTCTATATCTCTCTACCATCCTTTTTTCTATCTATCTATTAAGAAATCATTTCGTCATATATCGACGGTAAATTAATTTTTATGTTACTAGATTTATTCTTTTCATTATCTATAATTCATTAATCTTTTATATAAATTCATAAGTGTCCAGACAACCATCAACAAATCCTAATAACGGATCAAAAAATCTCAAAATAATTCGAAATTCATATTTCTATTATGTTATTATGTCAATTCTTAGAACTTCTCCTAGTAGAAAAAACTAGATTCAATGGTATCTTTCTAGAAAAAAAATCATTCAATGCTAGGAAAACGGGGAAAAAAATCATATATATTCTTATCTAATAATCAATTAAATATATAATATCATTTCTAAAGTATCTCTTATCAAAAATTGTCTAAATTCATTTTTAAATTTATCAAAAAATCAGAGATAAATAATCAAAAAATTGGCCAATAGACCCATATATCAATTCAGAAGCTTGCCAATAATAATGAAAAATTCAATAACGACCGAGAGACCATCAAAGAATAATTATATTAAAGCGCCATATTCCTATCATCCAATATCATTTATAACAATAAATTAAACACCTTTGTAATCATAATGCTTAGCAAAACCTATCTCGAACTATAACGTTACCATTGTCTATCTTTCATATATTATAATCAACAAATATCCTCCAGCAATCAACAAAAAAAGTTCTACAACTAAAAAAACTTGAAAAGAAATATACAACAGAAGAAAAGGGGAATGCAAAAAGTGCTGTTACGCCTATCACTCCACCAATACAGAAATAAAGGCAACATCGAAAAGTAAAGATATCGACTAGTCTCATTAAACTACCCAGGCCAAATATTTCATCAATATTATGAAACCATCATATACCAATCGTCTACATTTTCATCTATTGAATGGGCCAGCATAATTCATCACAAAGCCTTTGGTTAAGAACCCCGTATTAGACATGAAGCTTGAAATATCGACGTTGATTCCCTCAAAAACTTGAAAATCGAGTCATTGGGCTTGTTGTAAATAGTAAATCGTTCCCAAAATAGTCCCCTGAACCCCACGGCAATATTGATTTTGTCGCGTTCAGAACTCTGCCGGAATCTGCCTTAAATGCGTGGGGCTTTTCCGGAACATCTATATACAGGATGGTTAGACTTGACAAGCTTAGCACCTCATCCTAAGCCCTTAAACATTAAGTAGAAGCAGGGATCTTGATGAGGAGTTCACAATGGAAGAACGCCCGCACTTCTTCACAGATGTCTCTCTTCCTTCGCATCTGCACCGCTGCTTGGCAGCATGTGGCGCGAAGGAAGAATACAAAGAGGGCCTAAACCCGAAACGCCTCAGGCCTGACGAACAATGAATACCAAACACTTAGCCCCCCGCCATCCTGAATCATAACATCCAAGAACACGAAACTGCGAAACTCATTGTACCATTGTAGTAGGTGCTGAGACAGTGCCATTGCCCCCTACGGCCTGAAGGGAAAAATCGACTTAGCAGTCTCGTGGCCTTCTAACAGTTTTCGGGTATAAGGGGGATTGCGTTTAGGGTGTAGGGTGAAGACGGCTTTACGAGTTTACGGCTGAATTGCATCCGGTTTGTAGGGCTGGGGGGTTTAAGGTATGGTTTGGGGATTGGATGTGACAGGTCTACTGTTTGTTGACCGGTGGTTCCTAATTCGATCATTCTCATACCGCTTTGGGGTGTCGTGGCATGTCGTGGCCTTCCTTGACAGGGATCCGACTCAAATGAGCATAGCCGGGAAACCAACTTCATCTTAAGGCTCTTTTAGGGTGCAGGGTGTATCACAAGGTTTCGGGTCTGCATGTGAACCTGAGCGGGTCAAACCAACAAAAACTAAAGGTCTTGTTGATGTTCGCCAGGTTTCGGGGCTTGGGGTCTAGGGTTGAGGGCTGAGGGCCGTGGGGTAGCTGGCACGCGAATTTCCAACAGCAGCTGCAATCCGAGAATCCTTGCCAGTGCATGCCATGTCTTGGCTCAGGTTTCAGATTCCCAATATTGAACGCTAAACCACACCCCAAAACCCCAAACCCTCTAAGCCCTCAACCACAACCCGTAAAATGCACGGAATCTAAACCCTTCAAGCCCTTTATACGACCCTCGGAGCCCTCTCCTAAATCCCTATAGTCTTGAACATCCTCACTCCGTCATTACTCATTACCCTATCCTAAACCCTAAACCCTACACCCTAACCCGCAAGCCCTAAAGACCAGTCCACGAAGCGGGAAACCGGCTAACACAGATGTAAGTGCTCTATCGGGCTTTATGTGTTTTTTTTCACAGGTCTCAATATCATCGCCTTGATGATATTTCACAGGGTCTCAGTATTATCGCCTTGATGATAAACTCGACAGGGTTTTGGGTATACTATACGGGTATGTGCTGTACTTAGGGGCTGAGTACCCTCGCGCGAAGAAGGTTAAGCTTTTGACTTTTCGTAGGATTATATGTATATAGATAGATAGATAGCTAGGTAGGTAGGTAGGTAGATAGATAGTTATATAAAAATTCAAGTTCCAAAAGGTTAAAGGCTACCTACTCAGCCCCTCAAAGTAGTGTAAAGTTGTAATCAATCATACTGTCGAAGTTATTCGGACCAGTATATCATGGATCGGGCAGGCCAAGCTGCTTTAGGCAATCATAGACGGACTATAAAAAGATGGCTCCCTAAACTTTAGGGATCATGGGCTGTCCACCAGGCATGGGCTTGCCTCCCAAATGCTCACAAGCTTCATCTGACACAACCGTAGCCCTGAAAATTCTCAACATGGAGGTTAGGGCAAATTTTGGCCTGGGAACGGAAACCTCCTAAATGCTGAGCTTTCTAGGTACATCTTGCAACACTATAAGATCGGCCCACTGCCCATAAGCCTTCTTCTGTTCATCTTCATCACCAAGGCGTAATTAGGTTGATCCATGCTTTCCTAGACCCTAAACCCTAAACCGAAGGCTCAAGGCTGAGAGATCTTTGGAGCTTCAAGGATTGCATCTGCCATTGCTATCCAAGGGATCCACTTTTGGATCTAAAGCCTCAGCACCTCCGAGGCAGGGCTGTTCGCGCGCCCAATACACTGGTCTGAACCATTGCCAATATTTTCACATTATTCCTAATGGTTTGTCATCATAGTCTTGCTGTACTATACCCCAAAAACTCCATTCTAATGATTTTAGGCTTGCACACAATTGTGCATCAACTCAAAAACCCTGAAACAGAAACCCAGCGCTCCGAAAGGAAGCTGCCACCCGCAACTCACCCGAGCGAAAGTTCACATCGCCGGCTTAAGGTTGAGGGCGGATTTGTCGCCTGAGCAACACTGGCAAGGATTTCTACAAGGGCTCTGTAAGGGCTTGCTATGTTGGTTCCATAGCGGGTTACAAAAGGGGTACTTCGAGACAAGGTTGCGAAGGTATCCTCCACCCGAGGTCATTCAGGCTGTTTGTTCTCTTGTTGGGTATGCCGCTGGTGTTACGCAGATTCTTCCGCAGATCCATGGGCTCAGGTTTTTTCGCCAAAGTCGCTTAATGTAAAGGCCTGAATAGGCAGAGAAGAGTTTCGTGTCTCTATAAAAAGTCAGGCAGCTCTAAGGAATAACAGTACAAACCAGTGAGGCTCCGATCTTCATATAGTTTTGTGGTTCAAGCTTATCTCATCATCCCGCATGCTGGAGCGACATCGCTTAAACTTTGAAGTTACAGGCTTCGGGTTGCTGCAGAGCTCTGCTTCTAATGGCACCCATTCTGATAGGCAGTTGTGCTATAATGTTGGAACCTGGCTAAGAAACCCTGGCCCTATAGCTCCAAAATGTTTGGATTCCTAGAAAGACCCCTGTTTCTTATGAAGACCAAAGCTTTCGTAATCAGGTTCCTACATTAGGAGCCAAAGGGGCCTTCATGATTAGAATGGCGTTTTGAGGGCCTGCTATAGTAGAACTGTAATGAGGAGCCCTAAGGAACATTAGGGGGAAATATTTCCGGGAACTACATCAATAAGAGCTCTCGCGTGGACGGATGGGTGACATCACTTATCATTACTTAAAGCTCCCAGCTGACCTCACAATATGCACCCGAAGCTCTTATGTAGGAGCCCTAATGGTTAAAATAACGTTTGGGTTTAAGGTTTAGGGGTTTAGGTGTAGTAAAGCTTGAACCTGGAACCCTGGAGAATAATGTTGGTAACTAATCAGGCTTCTCTATTAAACTTCAATCCAGCTTCGAAACACAAACCCGGACCCCCCAGGAACCCACCCCGTTTCGGGTGTCGGGTTCCAGGATTACGTGGGGTTTCGTTTAGTCTCTTGAGCTTCAGAACTAAAACTTCAGTTCAAGTCACAAATCTATGGTTCGAAAGTATGTAGGTATGTAACTCGCGACTGCCATTGAAAAGCTTTAAAACTTGACACATGCGACTGTCGGTCGAACCCTTGGATATTTCAGAAAGACACACAAGAGTTATCTTCACGAAGGCAATCAAGACTACCCCAAACAAACATCGGTCAGCCAAAACCCTCCTGGAAGTTTTAAGCCAGCCATCCCGAGGCACGTGGACGGCGTTTTCGGGGGCGCATCCTGCCGAAAACAACAAAATCTTAGGATGTGGGGCTTTCCGGGACATAAACTAAAGCCTTCAACCCAAAACATATATATCTCTATATATGTATGTGGTCACACCCCGCCCGCCTCCCCATGATCCACCCGAGCTCTCCAAATGCTTTCTCCCATTGGCATTTACAGTGGTTTCTGCACTTCACATATACCGACCTCTACTTATTGTGATTGTTTGTGGTATGTGCAAAACAACCAAAACCCATACCAGAGTTTGGTTCTGCGTCCATGCTAATCGGAAGAAACACTTGAGCCTTGCTCAACTACTAACAATGACATTGGAAACCTCGATTGTTCCTGCGCAATGGGTGTTGATTTCATTCATCAGGCTCCTGAGTTCCTTACCAGTGGCGAGAACGAGTTCTACAATCTGCCGACGTCACAGTTTCAAGCATTGATTGTTCGGAAAAGAACTAGTCTCCCTCCACCNNTCCAAATACATTCGATCAGAAGTAAAAAGTGTGTCGAGCTTCTTATGCTTTGTAACACGGATGGAACAGCTACTCGGTTCTTTATATCATGTGGAATGAAACAATTCCTGTAAGAAATATGGAAGTACGCCGGTATACCGTTTCATGCTTCGTGGGAGTTAGGACGAAAAATATCGGAAAACGTTTGCTCTTTCAGCAAGAAGCGAAAGGCCACTTGCTTCATGCAGACGAATAACCAGACTTTCTAGCGCCACACTCGCAGCAATAAAACGAAATTACAATTGCAACAAGAACAACAGGTAATAGGGACAACATGTATAATAATAACACGAATGCCCGTATAATAATACATCATACTTAAGAAATAGAGATATTAACAATGGTAAAAACATGACAACAACAACAACACAATAACAATCAAGTCCTGGCATCTATGAGGAATGCGAGGACAAGGAGTGTTAAAGTGCTGCCAGGCTCAAATTTCCCCAAAATTTGTAAAGCCTGAAATGAGAAATTGTTGGCAGGGATCTGGCACCTTTGGGGAATAGGGGGCTGTAGTTGCTCAGATTTTGGGAATTTTGGGGAAATTTGATTGATACCTGCCCATGTTTTCGCATCCGGGGTTGCTAGAGTGCTGCCAGGCTCGAATTTCCCCAAAATTCCTGAAGCCTGAAACGCGGAAACATTGGCAGGGATCAAGTTCCCTCAAAATTTGGTGAAAAACTGATCCCTGCCGATGTTTTCGCATTACAGGCTTCGGGAATATTAGGGAAATTTGATCCGTGCCGATGTTTTCGCCTCCGAAGTTGCTAAAGTGCTGCCAGGCGCGAATTTCACCAAAATTCCTGCGAAGACAGCAGCAGCGATCAAATTTTCGCAAGATTCCTAAAATCCTGGATCTATGGGGCTACCCATACCTGGGAGCTGCAACGGTGCACGATTGCTCTCTTCCATTATGGATGTGTAAGACGGTTCGCTTGGCGAGTTCGGTATCTCAGTAGGTGTCAGACCAGGAGAGCGCATGCACTGATTACCAGCACACTTCTGAATACCAGGCCGTAGGCTATACGGCTGATAACCTATAGTTTGGGGAAACCACTACTCACACGCACTGATTGTAACATCCGTATAATCGGTGTTGATAGGCTTATACCATGGCACGCATACGGACTCTTTTCCTATCGGGGCACTAATGCAGCGGTCATGTACATAAAGGATGAAAGTTTACAGGTGTATATTCTACACGGATCTGGGTGTGGAGAGGTCACATGAGGGTGTATTGCATGGATTTTGGGCTTGTTTCTTATGGTCAAGAATGGGGCGGTCCTACCAGAGCCAAGAAGTATCAAAAGATCACCATCAACCATCCAATCCATGGACCTAAAGACTTCGACTCAGGGGTTTGAGGGGGGTGTGCTGTGCATACTGCATATTCTGTACATTCCAGAGAGCCGTAGGGTATAGTAATTACTACAGCTCCTAGACTCCCTAGACCACTTGCGCCAAGAGCTCCCAAATTTGAACCTGTAAGTAAGCCATAGCCCTACGTTCCTATTTCGTGAGACCGCGAAACCATACGCTCGACAGCCTGAAACCCCATGAACCCTTAACTAAGCTCAGACAACCTTTATGCAGCCGCCAAGACCCTTACAAAGTCGTAAACTCACAGAGTCACCTTACTCTGCTTGGTAGGCAGGCACATAACCTAGTTGCGTCTGGAGATCCCGTGCGCGCAGATGCAGAACTCCAAATTGCTTCTGTTCAAGATGGTTGCAGGAATCTTGATTTACCATGGCATGGAGCTAAAGTAGGAAGCCCTAAACCCTGAACCCAAAACCAGGTTTGGGGTTTAGGGTTTAGGGTCCTAAACCCTAAACAGCCTGAACCCAACATCTCAAGCAGAGTGCTTCAACTCCCTGCCCGAGAGCCCGACCCAAGCCACTTGCGCAGCAGTCTGAAGCGACCCGGGATCCACCCTTGTCGGGTTTAGGGGTTTAGGGGTTCGTTAAGGAATCTGATTGACGTTACCACAAGTTGGGATGCCTTCGAAGGTTGGGCAGAAAGGTTTAAGGTTGAGGCGTTTACTTTTTAAGGTACCACAATAAAGACACCCTGATATTTACCATGGACCCCCAGTATGGTATGGTAACTTAAAGCTGTATAAGTTGCTAAACAAAAAAGGCCCAGTCGTTGCTTTGGCCGTAGGTCTGGGGGCTTTAGGGTGCAGGGATCAGGGCGTTTAGGGTTTTACCCCCTAACCTAGGATGCCCGGTATCCTGGAATTCAAACGGGCTCCCCTTTTGCGTACTTTCTACCTGTATAAGGAACCCAAGACTTCAAAAAGGGAACAAGGGCCCACCGCAAGACCCTGGGAATGCTAAGAGGTTCCCACGAAGACGAACCTACAAACCCTAAACCCTAAACCCTAAACCCTAAACCACAAACCCTAAACCCTAAACCCTAAACCCTAAACCCCGAACCCCAAACCCTAAACCCCAAGCTGCTATCCCCAACCCGAGTATCTGAAGAGCAGGTCCTTGGGACCCTGGGTTGCCCGAAAAGACCTACCTTTTTAGGGTTCCTTATTATGGTTTCTACAAACTTCTTTCAAAAAGTAGGCCCTTTGGTACAGGGCAGCCGAAGCAGGAAACTCGTAAAGGCAGCCGAAGCTGCAAGCTCACTTCCTCGCCTGTAAACCCCTAAACCCTAAGCCCTTAAGTCCTAAACCCTAAACCCTAAGCCCTTAAGTCCTAAAAACCTACACCCTAGGATCCCCTTAGAGCCCTAAGGCCCTAAGCCATAAACCCTAATCCCATCTCTTTCCGATCCCCTTTCTGGGGCCCTAAACCCAAATCTTCCCTAAACCCTAATCTTTCCTAAACCCTAAACCCTAAACTTTTTTTCTTCTCCGGGACTCAGGGTCTCGGGATTCGAAGTGTATGATGTCGGCGTCAGACTCTTGGGGCTTTTGGGGGTTTAGGGTTTAGGGGTTTAGGGTTTAGGCATATGCTTTAGGGTTCAGGGGCTTAGGGTATAGGCATATGGTTTAGGGTTTAGGCATATGGTTTTGGGTCCTGGGTTTAGGGATTAGGCATATGGCATCCTGACAAGAGCACTACATGGATCAACCCGGAGTTCGAAGCACTGCTACTCCAAAAGTGGGCACTGAAAGACTCTGGGGTGGGGATCTTGGGGAGCGATAGGATCACGGTCGAGGGGGTCTCGGGCTCGAAGCCAAGGATCGAGGTTTGGGCTTTACCTAAAGTCTCCATTGTAGTTGCTTTTTTCGGTTTAACCTATTTTGGATTAAGGATCCTAAAAGGTAACCCCAAAAAGGGAACTACAATGGAGACTACAGGTAGGGCTTCGAGACTACAGGTAGGGCTTCGGGATAGAAGGTTTAGGGAACAGTCGGAGTTCCTGTCATAACATAGCAGCAATTTGCAACGATGATTTTGCGGAACCGCTCCTTGCTGCAATAACCTGTAAGCGAAGGCCCCGAATCTGAAGGGAACCCCTAATATGGGGGCCTGAATAATTACCAATCCTATTTCGGGTGCAGGGCGGGGGAGCCCTCCAAAACATTGTAGGTAGTTATTAAGGTCTAGCTAGATTAGGCCGTACATGGGATTAAGCCTCAACTCTCTGAAACGGCAGCAAAACTTGCAAAACCCGAGAGCCCTTGACAGTGGCCGCTTCTCACTCTACATTCCCCAAGAATCCCCTCACAAAAAAAGAATATGGCGGGTTTGGGGGCATGCGACACTCCATTTAGGGAAGACTTTCGGGCTGTATGGTCTAGTAAAGTCCAGTATGTACGACAAAGCTGGGGTATGTATGCCCTACACTGATCCTGGCCAGGTTGCTGAATGCGGCCCACAGCCACAGATGCCGTGGTGGGGGCCTTCCGCTATGCTACATGTGGGTAGTTCTCTCAATTAGGGTCCCTTTTAAGTTCCCTTTTAGCAGGGTGCCATACTATATTTGGAACCCTAAACCCCAAACCCCAAACCTCAAAACCCTAAAGGCTAAAAGGACCCTAGTTGAGAGAACTACTTATATAGACGGCTCTCCAGGGGTTTTGGGGGTGTCGGTTCCCGGCTCTTGGGCTGTTTTTGTCGGGTTGCTCATGAACCTATCAACATCACGGTTTAGGGTTCGAGTTTAGGGTTTAGGGTTTAGGCTTTAGGGTTTAGGTTTTAGGGTTTAGGGTGCTTCTTGCCCCCTCAAACTGCGAAGCAACCTCTGAAACCTTAACCCTTAAGTACTGAAACCCTAAGCCCCAACAACCCACCAAACCCTGAACCCTAAACCTCAAACCCTAAAAGCCCCAAACCAACACACGCTGCCGCGCTTGAGGCCGGAGCCTAAAACACATGCTATTAATGCGACATGAATATGACTATAAATTAACTGTTAACTACTACTAGTATTAGTTTGCATTCTTTTAAGCATTAGAGCGATCGGGATTTGCTGAAGTTGTGAGACGGTTCAGTAGAGTGGAGCCTTTGGCTTTGACGGTGCCAGTTCGGCTGCTTCCCGGTCTCCTACAGACCCCAGAACCCCAGAAGTAGGAAGACGCCTTAACCCTACGGCTCTAAGGACTCATATTTTAATACCTTTGGGCCCAAAGACCAAGACCCTACTATGAACGGCGTTTGGGCTATTTTGAGCCTTATTAGGGTAACCACAAAAAAGGGTTCGCTGACATGGCGTTGTTTTGGCGGGGAAGGTATCATCCAGCTTGGATCCAGCCTCTCAAAATCAGATAGTGTTTGCTACTGATCCTGGGTGACCCCTCCTATGACTCTGTACTTGTCATGAACCCTACACCCTGAACCCTAAACTCCAAAGGCCCAAACCCGAAACCCTGAACCCCAAACCCTGAACTCTAAACCTGGCAGGCTCCACGAATCCCTGCAATCCTCCTTTAAGAGAACGGCGGTTTAGGGTTGAGGGTTTAGGGTTTAGGGTAGAACCCCGGAAGCAATACGCCTAAACCGATATCCCCAGCCCTAAATCCTGACAGCCTGAAACATCTAAACCTGAGTTGCTGAGTTCATAAGCAACACCAAAAGTGTACACTTTCAGTTCGATAAGGGATCATATTATCCCACCGATATCCCTTTCTAAATCCTGAGAGGCCCGAAACAGCTATACCCTAAACCCTAAACCCCAAACTCCAAACCCCAAATCCTAAACCCCAAACCCTAAACCCTAAATCCAAACTTTCATCCCCTCCAGGGAAGCCTCGGGTTCCTGAGCTGCCAGAGCTATCTGCAGGCGAGCAGAGGTTTCCAGAGCGGTTCCGTGCTTCACGGCTTCAGGGTTTAGGGGTTCAGGGTTTAGGGTTTAGGGCTTTAGGGCTTTAGGGCTTCAGGGTTTTAGGGCTTTAGGGTTTAGGGCTTTAGCTTTAGGGTTTAGGGTTCAGGGTTTAGGGCTTTAGGGTTTAGGGCTTTAGGGTTTAGGGTTCAGGGTTTAGGATCCGAGTTGTTTGGTTGCAAGTCCCAGGGGCTTTCGCCCAAATCACTTATGTTTAGGGTTTAGGGTTAGGGCTTCAGTGTTTAGCTTCGTTTGGGAGGCAAAAGTCGTCAGCAAGACTGACTGGTTGCAAGGGGCTTTGATGATGAAGTGAGATGAACTCTTGAGGCCTAGATTTCTACTTCATAAAACGCGCTGATGACGAATCCGTGCACTCGTTGAACATGGCTCACTGCAAAGCTGCAGCCCTGAAGCTTAAATTTTATAACCGCAGCCCTAAACAATCTAAGCCCGGAAAGCCATCACCGAAATCCTTAAACCCTAAACCCCAACCCGTATGATCAAACTAACCCTAACCCTAAACCCTACCGTCTGAAAGTAATACGGTTGATGATATAAATCCTGCATTAACCATAATAAGGAATATGCCATAACTCACATAGTCTATGGTCCTTAAGGCAATGCAGGATTTGTATCATCAACAGTACCCCTAAGCCCCTAAATGCCTAAAACCCCCTAAAGCCTAAACCCTCAACCCTAAACCCCTAAACCCCAAATCCTTAAGGTAATGCAGGATTTATATCATGAACAGTACTGTGGTGTCCAATTGCAAGCTCTGACCACTTGGAGCTTCGGGCATGGGATCTCTAGACGGCCGGTCTAGGGTTTTTGCTTCAGGATTTAGGGTTCAGGATGTTTTTGGGTTTAGAGTTCAGGATTTAGGGTTTATGCTTCAGGACTTAAGGCTCAGGATGGTTTAGGGTTTAGAGTTCAGGATTTAGGGTTTAGGGTTCAGGATTTAGGGTTTAAGGTTCAAGGGTTTAGAGTTTAGGCTTCAGGATTTAGGGATTAGGCTTCAGGATTTAGTGTTTAGGGTTTGGGATTAGGTAGGGGCTGTTGCTTAAGCTATACAGAACTGCGGTAGAAATTAGCAGAAGGTTTGGAGGATATTAAAGATTATGGTCTGCAGTAGGAGCCCCGAAAGGAGCAGTATTGGTAACTACTTCGAGATTGAGGATCAGGGTTCAGTTCCGCTTTGCCGCTTCAGCCGTGAGCTCCCACACGCTCACATCCATTCAACACCAGGAAGTACCTGGCTGCGAGCGGCCGCAGTTTGGTCAGCTCGCGTCCCCGCTCCACTGCATCCCTAAACCCTAAACCCTAAGCCCTAAACCCTAAACCCTAAGCCCTAAACCCAAAACCCTAAACCCTATAGCCCTAAACCCTAAACCCTAAGCTCCCCGTGCTGAGAGGAGGCAAACCGCCGACTCCGCTGACCGGCGGCATCATGTCACTGGCACTTGGGTTAGGGTTTAGGGTTTAGGTTTAAGTTTTAGGTTTTAGGGTTTAGGGTCTAGGGTTTAGGGTTTAGGGGTTTAGGGGTTTAGGGTTTAGGGTCCGGTTAGATCTGCGGCACGAGTCCCAGGATCTCTGGTACGCGCCCCAAAAAAGCCCATGTCCTGTGGCTGGTGGAGCCCACTCGTTCCACTGCCCTAAGGGTCCAAGTACTCATCATTTGAGGAGTTTGGGGTCTTTATGGGGACCAAAAACCATAAGTAAGGACTAAACCCGAAACCCCAAACCTGAATCTTCGATAAGCCCGAAGCCAAGGCCGGAGTTGAATTGAGTTTGGGGCTTAGGGATCAATGCGGGAGCTTAGGGGCATGGATTCTGGGGCTCAGTCCAGCTTCCGCGGCTTTCAGTACCTCTCTTGGGTGGTAGCGTATCACTTTGGGCCATAGTAATTAGAGTGCGGCTTTGGCGCATGATTTTGTACATTTACGTAGCGAGGAAGCACTGAACAAATCTTCACAACCATGTGACAACCCTATACCCTAAACCCTAAACTACCATGGATCCCGAAACGCTTGATATCCACGGCAAAGCTAGAAGGGCCTCGTTACGGTTTAGGACTTCCGGACTTCGCATTCTCGGCCCTTCTGCAGCCCAAACATAAGATCCTGGTCTTAAGCCTCAACCCTAAACCCTTAACCGCATCCTTGAGCCAGCTTGCCTGAGAAAACTTGGCAGTGACCGCCGCGAAGACGCTGCAAAGCATGGCGAAGATCTGTGGCTCCAGGCGTTGAGGTTCCAGTGTTCTTTATAGGGTTTAGGGTTTAGGGTTCAGGGTTTCGGTTTCGGGCTTAGGGTTTAGGGTTTGGGGTTTAGGGTTTAGGCGTGTTTTCCATAGGGTTTGGGTTCATGGCTTTTGGAGTATGAGGACTCTATTGTTATTACTACTGCTTTTGTGATGATTATTAGTATTATTGCTTTTAGTTCTACTACTATTGCTATTGTAATTATTAATACGAGTACTGTTATGGTTGTTCAAGACATTTGGTATTCAGCGGTGTGTGTTTCCTGGGAGGCCTGCGCACTAAGCACAAAACCGGCTTGCACGATTGCCACCGCCTGCTTTGCACACAGCCGAGGCCGAACGCTTGAACCTAGAGCTATACAGGACTTTCCGAAAATGAGGGGTACCTTATTTTGGGGTCCGTATAGTAAGGATCCTACTATTTGGGGTACTATGCTAGGGTCCTCTATTTTCGGAAACCCCCTAAACCCTAAACCCTAAACCCCAAACCCTAAATAGTAGGATCCTTATTATAAGGACCCCAAAATAAGGTACCCCGCCTATTTTCGCACTTGCGACGAGAAGATGCAGTTCTGGGTCAAAAGGATTGGAGTCTCCGACCTGCTCTTCTCCGTCTTCGATTTTGTCTGTTAGACTTCTTGTACCCCGAGAACCCAATACCCCTTAATATTAAGGAATCTATCTTAAATCATAATTTAATATTAAGGCCCCTACAATTTAAGGCATATNNATATTCCTTAATTAAGGGGTACATTGTTTTCTCTGGGTGATGGGCAGCATCTTTGGGAACTCATCGCTGCTGCGTGGTGCGTGTCTCGGGCACTTGCTCTACCCATCCCGACACTGCCGCAAGCACCGCCACGAAGATGGATACATCATCGCACCAACTTCTGTGCTGTTGCAATTCTCATGGCTATATGGCTATATGTGTAGTGTTGCCACTGCTGGCACCATTAGTCATAAGCCCTCCCATTACGACGACGACGACGACAAAT
>CAJNJA010086474.1:0-11665 GCA_905231915.1 Symbiodinium necroappetens
TTCTTAAGCTCCTCAAGATTTTTTTTGTTTTTTTTGTTTTTTTGTTTTTTGGTTTTTTAAAAAAACAAAAAACCAAAAAAAATAAAATAAGCTCCTCAAGATACTCGTCTGCTCCATAGAAGATCGATGCCTTGCTGTGGGCGGCCTTGCCCTGCTTGCCGAGCAGAGGCGCGCTGGTCGCCATGGGCACAATGGCAGCTGAAAACTGAAAGGTCGGTTTGACTTCGTGACTTCTCAAGTCCGGGTCTGCGGCGAGCCGGGCATTCTGCTCTCCTCTCACTGCTCCTCCAATGCTTGCCCCCATGCGCATGAACCCTTCTGAGCGAGCAGCTCTCCACGAAGGCCATGAGCGAGTGTTTCTCATCCGTCCTCGATTTTGAGTTTGGCGAGTACTATTGTAGGCCTATCTTGTAGCTATTAAGAGCTTGCAGGAATCGTGTCATTACTGCTATCACGTTTGTCAGTCGCTGATGTCGTCATGGTGGCCGTAACGAGGGGCGGGGCGTCGCGTCATCAGGCTGATTGATTCGAACGCTGTTACCACCGACCACTAACACCGCCATCAGCACCTGCCAAGAGCTCTTGTTTATGACGCTCTGCATTCCATGGACAGGAACTCTCTGCATTTTTGAAGCATCTATTGGCAGAAGGCACTTTGGCCGACGAACACAGGAATCGCAGATCGTATTGTTCACTTTCATAGGGCAGAATTAACTCCTTCGTTGGTGTCGGCTGCTTCCCTTCATCTTAATGACTGGTTGCTTGGTGTTTAACCCCTCCCCTGTTGGCAGCTTCTGCACTGGCTGGATCTGGCTTTGAAGCGCACTCGCACACGCACAGAGCCGGTGCCTTTCCACTTTGCGTTTCTACCAAACCCGGCTTTGCTAGTCATGTCGTGGGCCATCCATGCAAGAAAAAAACTGTAGACTGCCGCAATTGCAGCTGGAGCACGTGAAAGCAGCTGCGTCAACGACGGCACCGAGGGCCTCGTGCTTGGAATGGGTTTTGCAAGAAACGAAAGTCGCAGCGCAAAGCTTTGTGGTGATCTACATCGACGTCATACAAGCAACCAGGACGTGGCAAGCTGCAAACCAGCACCAGAGTTCCTACTAAGATCGCCATTACCGTTACTGTCGTAGTACTGCAGTACTACCACGACTGCCTGCTACGGCCACCGCTGATGATGGACAGGAGGCAGAACAATAGGAGCATCATCTTGTTGGACATCAACATCATACGAGCAGTTATCAGCACCACCGCCATCATCTCTCTCTCGATACGCAGTGTCTAGATGACACGCCTTCCGAGGCTGATGGTACGAGCACTTGTCTGTGCCCGGCGCCTCTTGGGCGCTGCGCCATAGCGCATCCACAAAGGAAGGACTTGCGAAAGTCGGAGGCCCGCGTCGCAACGCTGCAGCATCCCATCACGACACGAATGTCCGCAAACTAACTATACTTCGGTGAAAAAGGCCACCGCCAGCATCATCATCAGCATCCTCCTCCTCCTGATATTTCGGGAAGTCTTGGAGTCTTTAGCGCACCCACCCGCAGCCTCCAGAAGGCTGCCAGTCTTCTCCTCCACCTCACAGGGCGGAGTTTGCCATTCCCAAAAGTGGCTTAGTGCCCTGGCAGGCCTGGCCTAGCAAGGGCGCGAGGACGCTTGATATGCAGCTTGCACTGTCCACCCCTCTCGTGAGATTGGCTTCACCGCCCTTCTCGCATGGAGCGTAATTACAGTGGAAGCAAGGCTCCCTGTGCGTTAGTATATCCTTAGTGTGCCTTCCAAGAAGCCGCCGTTGAGACTCTGGGAATGAGCCCGACAGGTTGCAACCATATCCGAATTGGCGCAGAACGACCACAAACGACTCCAAGACCCTTGGGGAGCCTGCTGCTGCAACAGGGAGGAGCCGGCCAACTTCTCCGAGAGCGTCTTGATGGCGCGTCCCTGGCAAAGCTCCGAGGAAGGCCCCGGGATGCCCCGGAATCTGAGACTCTGAATCCGTCGAATGCTCACATACCATCGCATGCGATTGCACTGCGGACAGGACTACGTGATCTCATGTGATTTCAGCTGACACTGTCACTGTCTATGCCATGCATCATATGTGCAGCATGAGTACTGCGTCTTCTCTCGCTCTCTCTTTCAGCCCTGACTGGGATTCTGCGGGCCGGGCCAGCATGTCCGTGGCTTCGGTCAGCTCGCCTTTGGCGGTCACGTGCTCTGCCTGCAGAGACACGAATCCGACAGAAAGCACAAGTCTAATCGAGGCCGTACGGTCCCGGCTTGCATGCTGACATGCGATTGCTATAAACTCCAATGAGATTGCTATAAACTCCAATCCCGGGACGATACTACCGTCGCTGTCGTTTGCCACCGGACAGGCAAGCCTTCTCCTTGGCGCGGAGCTCCTGTGCAGCCTGCAAAGGATTTGCAATGCCTTTGCTTGTCATCAAAGCAAGTAGCTGCCCTGCCGCCGTCCGATGAAAGCCCTACCAACACTACAACACACATCCCCGCCCTGCCATAGATGCTTGCAAAAGTCCTGACGCAGACACGTACATGCGAACAACAAGCAGTCGTCAACACAGGCCACAGCAGTATCTTGTTTGCTTTGCTAACATACATACACAGTACACGATATACAACTTACCTCTTACACTAATCAGGGAATGTGCGAGAGCAAAACCTGCCCTTCATTGCCCTACCCAGCCTTGTCCTGTGCACCCTGCCTTTCCCCTGCCTCGCGCTCCAGCCCTCATGCCTCTACGGGACCCTGCGTTGTAAGGCTTCGACAACACAGCTAAAGGTTTAGCTCCAAAGCCTGAAAGGAATAGATTTGGAGGGCTTTACCGGTTTGAACCGTGCCTTGAACGGCGTGCTACTAGGACATGTCGGACATGTGGGGTGAGATGACCACGGTCGGACCATTGATTGAGGCCTTTCCTAGACTCCTAGACACCGAGCCCTGGAGAGCTCTATGTTGCGCAACCCTCACTGCTGTGGGACACATGACAAACAACCCTCAACCCCTGAACCCCTAAAAACTCAAACCCAAGAATCTCTGAGATGGCTAGGGTTTTGGGGTCTAGGGCGACTTGCCTTGAGGTCTGCCTCGTTTTTCGTGACCGTGGCCGCCAACTCCTCCGTGACTAAGCGGGCTCTCAGAACTTTCCAGGCGTTTTTCGGGCAGGAAGGATTTGGGGCTTCAGGGATTGAGGCTTTCGGTAATTGTGGCTTAAGCTTGTGTATGTAAGGGCTTAGTCTTGAGGGGTTTAGGGCTCAGGCTTTCGGAGGTGCAGCAGGAACATTGCGCGTCTGAGACTTCTCGACCAATTGGGGCTTGGGCTTGGGTTTGAAGCCTTTGTCTACTGAGTCCAGAATCTGAACAACTGCTGTTTCTGTTGCTACGACTTTCCGTGGTAGCAGCCTCACAATGACACTGGACATGTCGTCTTTCCGCCCCGGTCTTGCTCAGGGTCAGAGCTTGCTCTGCAGTCGCTGCATGTACCCAGACCGTGACTCCGTGACTGCTTCTCGACGTCGCAGACAGAAGACCAAGAAGCAGTGAGATCATCCAGCATGTGGGGTTTCTGCGCGCTGAGGCTGGGGACTGGTAGAGGTTGAGGAAAGCGTGTTCAAAGGTTCGGTTTGCCAGACCCAAGCTTTCCTTTCAAAGGAAATCGGACCAGGCCCAATGCAGACCTCCAGCTTTGTTGCGGACACGTCGATGTCGGAGGACGCCTTCGCAATGGCTGCAGTGAGCTCCTGGTTCAGTTGAAGTGGTGTCAGCCGTGTAGTTGGGAGTCGCAGTAGTAGCTACAGTAGCTGCGCTAGCAGATTCAACAGCTACACATAGCAAAAATAGTCGTCGTGTTAGTCTTGGAGTAGGGGGACGTCTCTCCGAACGAGGTGCCGAAAAGAGCCGTCCTCGACAGTCTTCTCGCCGTCCTGGATGTCGTAGCCCAGGTCACGCTTTCCTCGTGTGCAGAACTTGGTGTAGTTGTCGTAGGCCTGCATTTGTCAACTTTCGAAGTGGGTAGCCTGATGTCATGCCATGCAGCCCCGACCAGAGACTGCAAGAATGCAGTCTCTTGCTCTGCCCGGCCTGTACTGCAGCGACGCCGTCCTTCTCCACTTTGTCCTGCAAGTCCGAAAGCCTCGGAGGTTTGCGGCCCTTCACGGCTTCCACAGAAGCGTCACTGAGCTCCCTGGCATGGTGAAGACTTTCTGCATTGGGCTGACCTTGTCTCAGGTGAAACTGGGCTACACCGACGAGAATGAAAGCTGAGCTTCGCACGGCATCAGCGCCCAGGGCCAACAGGACAAGGGCAAAGCTCTTCCTGGGCATTAGCTTTGAGGATTTGATCTGGTCTGGCGACTAGAGTGGAGAACTTCATTAACTTTACAATCACAGCCCGAATGCTCTTCCGAATGCTCTCAACATGCGACGAAAGAGCGAGAGCAAGAAACCAAACACAAGCCGCAAAGGGAGCAAGTTCTCATCAAAGCTCCCTGAGCCCCTGGCATTCTGGCAGTTCGCCACGGGTATCCCACGCTGTTCACGCTGAAAACTTTCGCGAGAGACGTGGGACGCCAGCTTGAGCCGAACAGTAGATGTCATGAGAGTGGCTGGTGTTGCCGCAAATGCCGCAAGGTTTCTCCAACAACCCCATCACATCAAGGCGCGATGCAGCAGCATTGAGATTTGTCGCTGCTCTTGGTCTTGCAACGGCTCAGTAGGGCGCAACGCGACGACGGCCGCCTGCACCGGGCTGATAGTTCTGAGAGGCCAAGACATGAAATGCGAGTCTGACTGTTTTGGAGCGTTTTCTGGGGTTTCGGGTTTCGCGTACTGAGGTACGTACGGGTGAGTGAAGGTTTCCCAAGGGCCTGTGGGTGTAAATAAAAACTCTGAGTCTTCGAGCCACTGCCTGTCTGGAACCCTGATCAGAAAACCTTAGAGCCAACGACAGAACCCAAAACCCTCACAAGAATCCAAAACCCTCATTATAACCCTAAACCCCAAAAAGAATCCTCAACCCGTGGTAAGAACCCTAAACGGCCCTAAACGGCCCTAAACCCTAAACCCCTAAAACTCCTAAAACCCCCAAAAAAAAACCTAAAACCCCAAAAACCCCAAAAACAACAAAAAAAAAACAAGAACCCTCCTTGCAAGTCTTAGGCCTCTTGAGACCGCTTTCCAGGACTGGCCCTCAGGGCCTTCTGCTCCCGGCCATGCGTCCTCCAGGCTTGGGCTTTCGGGTTTAGGGGCTTTTGGGGTTTTTTTTTTAAGGACCTTTTTCCGTCTTGCATCCAACAAGTGCGGAGAGCCTGGTTCAGGCAGGCCAGTTAGCCCCCTCCGAAAACCTTCGTAAGACAACACACTCCTGGCATGTTCAATCTTCGATCGGCGACCTCGCAACATCATCACTGTGACGAACTTCCGGTGCTTCCTTCCCTTGCGGACCCTTTGGGACAACTGCCGCCATCTCCGAAGATAATGGCAAAGACTCCGACCCCGACTGACATGTAGCCAACATCGTATCGAGCAGGGTGTCCGTGGGCCCTCGATCGCCCCTGTCTCCTGAAGGCTCCTCCAACTGGGATCCTCCGCAGCTACCAAGAACGATGTGTTGTGACTCCAGCAATTCCATGGTAGCAGGGCCATAGCGAGCACGGACCTCCTCAGTTGACAAGACCCCTGACTGCCACTGTTCGTAGAGCTGCTGGAACACCTCAAACTCCACCGGCACCTGCAAGCCTCCGTCTTGTGCTTCGGCTCCCCCTCAAGGCTCAGACTATTTCCTCCTGTTCCACAACCTGAGCCCCTGCGGTGGGGGCCCGTCCATATGCACTGCGGCAGGCTTGTCGAGCAGAGCTGGGACCGTGGAGACCTCACTCGGCACTGGTTCATCCCCTGTCTCCGACACCTCCACAGGCATCGTGCCAACACGAAGCCTCACTTCCTGGTCATGCCCTGGAACCATGGGCACCCTCACCGTCTGCTGTGCCCCAGGCTGACCAGATGTGGGCCCAACAGTCACTTCCAAGCACAGCCGTTTCCTGCTGCGAACCCCAGCATACATCTCATCATGTAGGGCCCAGTCGTCCCAGGCTTTGGCTTCCCGAGCAGCCTGAGCAGACAGCTCGGCCTCCACCGCCGCCTCCACCCCTCGGTAGTAGAGCTCCTCCTCCTGCTCGAACAGAGCCTGCTGATGCTGCAGAGCAGCTGTATCACGACGTTCGTCCTCCTGGTCCGCAGCAAGCAGAGCCACATCAACCTCGTTTTGCTGCTGTTCCTGCGATACGACCTGTAGGCTGCCATTTCCCGAGCTGCTAACAGCACAGGTCTCCTGAGCATTCGGCGGATCGTCAGGCTGGTTTAGGAGCATCGGCTCGAGCAGCCGCCACCATGACCAAGACCACTCCGCAACTTGCGCCTCCAGGGCTTGATAGCCCCTTGCCGGTTCCAGCTCGCCAACTGCCTCGGTAACAACGCACAATGCCTCCACCTGGTCGCTCACCTGTGCCTCCACGAAGTTGTTCAGGCGAAGGCGATGTACCCGTCCTCGGAGGTGTGCCGCTCGCAGCCTCGACACTCCCGCATCCGGTCCAGACAAGGCATCTTGAAGCCGGCCAAGAACACCAGCAATCTCACTTGCATCCCGTTGAACCAAGGAGACCCCCTCGTCGTCGAAGAGCTGTGCATCCATCTGCAACATCAGGGTCGGGATCCCATCATCATCCTCGTCATCTTCATCTCCTCCTGCATCTCCAACCGGGCCCTCTGGCACTACTTCAACATAGCTCGCTGCATGAAGCACCACCCCGAGCTCCGACATCATGGCGCGAAAAGCTGTCAGCAGGCCAAGCGTCATCAGCGCCTGCTGCTCTGCACTGAAGCCCGAGAGCACCGTGCGGATGTAGTTCGCTCGCGTGTCAGGGATAAACGGTCCATCCTGGCTTGTGGTCTCCTGGCCATTTGGGGGTGCTGTGGTGTCCACCCCCAATAGATGTCTCCAGATGTCGACACAGTCGTCGTTGTCGAGGGGCGGGGCAGGCCTGAAGCTTAGGGATCCACTCGAAGAGGAAGCAGCACTGCAGGTACCTCCAGACCCAGTAGGGGGCCCAGCTGCAGCCGACCGATGGCTCGCCCTCAATTCAGGTCCCGGAGTCCGCCAAGGAGCAGTCCGAAGATGTTCAGCCGTCCGACTTGGGGCCCGAGCTTCACCAGAGTCGGCAGGCCCCGCCGAGCCTGAAGCAGGTTCCGCCCGTCTTCGTCCTGTGGTAGAGGCCCGGGTCGATCTGGAGCGGTTACTTCGCCTTTGCCGTTCTCCTCCACGACGGCCTCGTTCCATGAAGTCAACCTGCTCATCCTCGGTCTCAGAGTTGGAGGTCCTTCGCCTCCCACTGTGGTGTCCGGAGTGGTTTTGCTGAAAGGCCTGGTAGAGGATGGACTCGACTTCTGTCGCCCGCAGGTAAAAGTCAGCTGGCGACAGGTCATAGGCAGCACCCGAACTCACTGGGATACCAGCTGCCAAGGCTGCCATTGCCGACTGGCTCCATTGGTGGTACTCTTCAGAGTCACGATCCTGCAGGAACCTCCTCACCATTCGAACTGCCAGTCCAACTTACCTGCCCTCTTCAAACCAGCCCCAGAACACATCCATCAACTCTTCCCAGGTTCTGGAAAGGGGCCTTGCAGTCTGAAAGAGGCTCGACACATCCGGCTCCGCATTGTTGTCCTCTCGCAGTCGAGAGGCCCCTAAGGTCGCCAGGGCGACACTCGGGGGCACCAGGTCAAACCTCCCCATCTGCAGCAAGTCTTCCACTGACGACCACGTCCCGTCTCTCCACACGTGGGCGGCTTGCATGATGCAGCCCTGTCCTGTCGGGGCTGGTTCCGAACTCCCCGACCCCGGCTCCACCCGGGGAGCATATCGGCAAAGAAGATCATGTGCACGTTGTACCCACTCCTCAGCATCCACTGGGTAACGATGAGCCTCAAGTGGCAACAGCTCCTCCGCTGACAGGCGGTCACCCAGGAGGTCCCTCAGAAATCGCTGTACGCTTGCCGGCGACTGGCAGCGGACTCGCTGCGCCAGGGTCCTCCGCGTAGATCGTCCCAGCCCTTGGTCAACCAACTGTTTGAAGTCCGCCTGCAGCTCCTCCAGATCTCGCTGAGGAACCGGGGCTCTTCCCGAACCTTGAGTCGAACCAGATGCTACGGCCTCCAGAGGCCTTTTGGTCTGAACAAAGCTGTTCAGGTCACTCTCGGAACCCGTGTCTCCCTCGACTGGTGCCTTACAGCATCCCTCCTGGCACTGGTAGAAGGCGCCGATGACAATGCTCATGTAACTCTCGAATTCCTTGGTCCTCTCGACTGGGGCCAGACAGCATCCCTCATGGCATTGGTAGAAGGCGCCGACGACAGTCGCTTCATAGAGGGGGTCCCGGAGGTTCACGATCCGCCGAGCTTGTTCAGGCAGTGCCGAATCGAGCCGAAGTGTTCGACCCCCAGGCCCACTGACCGAGACATCTTGGGCTTTTGGGGTTTAGCGTTTAGGGTTTAGGGGTTTTTGGGGTTTTTGGGGTTTAGGGGTTTAGGGGTTTGGGGCTTTGGGGTTTGTTTGGGGCCTTGGATTTTGGGGGTTGGGGGTTTGGGGGTATCAGATTTCGCTGAAGTTCTGGATATGAGTAAGGATGTGCATATGAAGACGAGGATGCTCGGTGCGCAACTCACGAAGCGAGCTTAAGGTGAGAGCAGATGGCTGGCACAAAGACCTCCTGGAAGTGCAGAGCTTACACACCCCTTTGGGCGTGTTCAGGTCGCAGAACCAAGATGGCACAGTTTGGTAAACCCTCTTTACGGTGTAGGGGTAAGGGTTTAGGGGGTGTTTTTTAAGGGCTCTTTGCCTTCTTGTTACAGACTCCGGTTGCTTGTGAAGTGTGCTTCTCGGCAGCGCTGGCGAGCCGTTGTGGGACGTCCCTTGCTGGAGACTTGGTTTAGGGTCCGTCCAGGCGTTGCTCTAGACCCCGGTATTCCGATTCTAACGAGAAGGGCTTAGGGCTGGGGTTTCGGTCTCCAGCTTTTCTGGCCTCTTCGAGCTGCTCCTCCGGCATCTCCTCAAGCTCGCCGGTCTCCTCCTCAGTGACTTGGAAGTCCGAGTCGTGGCTTTTTTGTGGGGGGGGGTTCTTCATACGGATGCACTGGAGAGTTTGAGTTCTCTCAAGTGTTCAGTTTCCAAGATGGCAGGTTGCCAGTTCCGCTCGCAAGATCCACCGGACAATTCCGGAGCGACCACGTATCAGGAGGGACTGCACTCGAAAAGACGGCACTGTGACAGCTGGAGGGATGATAGGCGCCCTTTTTAACCATTGGCCTACGACCTCCAAGTACACCCTCAGCGTCCCGGAACAGCAGAATGCAACCACAGCAAAAATAAAAATAAACCGCTTCAGACCTCCGGCCTGCTCAGG
Source organism: Symbiodinium necroappetens (assembly GCA_905231915.1). NCBI lineage: Eukaryota > Dinophyceae > Suessiales > Symbiodiniaceae > Symbiodinium > Symbiodinium necroappetens. Next base: position 9,484 of record CAJNJA010086474.1, read on the forward strand.
GTCATCTTCAAGCTTGCTCCATCTGGGAATCTGTTCAGGATCTTCCTCCTGCAGACTCAAGTCCATGCCTATGCCTACGCCCGGATGCGCTGGAGCAATGAATGCAAGCCTGGCGCTCCTTTACAAAGTTTAGGAAGTTTAGGGCTTCTGAGCCATAGGGTGAAGGTGCAAGACTGCCTCAGGGGCATGAAGCCAGGACAAGGCATTCTGGCTACCAAAGCCAAAGCCCACCTACCGGCGGCCTCAATACTCCGTCACCCCAGCTGAAATCACCACCGCAACCCCGTCGCAAATACAACACCCTCTGTCTTCAAACAAGCCACCAGTGCACCCAGGTTGAAACTGTCGTGAAGCTGCAACCCTGCATACTGAAAACAAAGCTCTCGTCTTCTAGCTGTGACATCTTGTGCAATGTGGCCAATACTGGGACATCCCGGTTCCGGACTGCTTGCTCCACGTAGCTAGCTGTAGCAGAAAATGCCTGAAGGCACATGTTCTGGCAGTATTGCTGCACAGGACGGACATGCAACATTGAAAGCAAAAAGCATCCATCCTGGTTTGAAGGCTGGCCAGCGGGTTAAGAAAGCTCATTCAACAGGGACAGTGCCTTCGCGTGTTTGCAGATTTAACCATGGCACTGTGGTTCTTCGGCCCACCCATGGCCGTGCAAGCCAAAATCTACCTGTCAGAAACTGAAGGCTCGACGATTATTCAAGGACCACAACACTCAGATGTCTCAAGCGAACAACTTTGACAAAGCTGGTGCCACTTGTGACGCTGCTCACAACGACCCCTGCTTAATGATCCCTGTAGGCCCTCCACCATAACGGAATTTTATTTAAATTTCTTGGTGCGATTATTGTTATTATTGATATCGGCAGTCCCATTGTCTTTTCTACATTGTTATTTTGATTACTGATTTCGATTGGTGTTTGTATTTCTGTTACTCTTACTACCATTGTTATTTTAATTCGAATTTCTAGTTTCTTTTAGTATCGCTCTTGTTGTGATCACATTTATTCCTATTAATATTACTGTGATTGTTGTTATTGTGTTATCATTGCTACTGTAATTATTACTGTTACTACTTACCATTATTTCTCTTGCGAGTATCATTACTATTGATGATATTAGTAGCGTCAGACAGGAGTGCGCAATAGTCAGGAGTCTACATTACCCGCAACTTCTGAAACATGTATGTACACCCTCAACATCGCCGAACACTAGAGTGCGAAACCACAAAACTGAAACCGAAACCACTTCAGCCCACTCTTCCGCATTGCACAAGTCGTCCTCCTCCTTGGTCCAGGTCCCGGCCTGTCCAGACCGCTCGGGCTTTTGCCACGTTTTCAGCTGCATAACCACTAAAGCCCTGAACCCCGAGATACCCGAGATCTGCTGCCACCCAAACGGAAGGATACGCCCTCACCCCGCCTGCTCCTCTTCCTCGTCTGGCTCCAGTTCAAACTCTGGCTCGATCTCCTCGTCCTTTCACTACAAGCTCTTAGCCGAGAGAAGCAGATCTATGGCAGTCTCCGAGCCGAGATGCCTGAGCCGCCTCTGGCTCACATTTCGGACACGAGGGCATACCCCCAGCTCCTCCGGCACGAGGGCGATGAGAAGAATAGGAACATAGCACTAGGTAGCTATTGCGTCGGGCTCCACCTTAGGGGTCGTCGAGGCTAGATAATTGAAAAATCCCTTGTGGCCCGCTTGTAACCACAGCAAACACGGGAATGACATCAACCCAGGAACCGCAGACTCATCCGAAACCCTGTGCTTCTAGACTCGGCATTCCAAGCAAGATCCAAAGTGTGTCGCTTCTCCCTGACCTCGGCCACTCCAGGGAAGTCTCCGACTTTGGACAGTGACAGTTGAAAGCTCGCCGCGGCGTTCCTCAGTTTCACTGTCGCATCATACTGATTATGTGATTATGTGCCACAGTGCATTGTCAGATATGCGAGCACGTTGGAACTTGGCCCATACTAGCACAGAGGTATGATGTCTGATATCCGTTTGGCTCAGACTCGACAATGAATCTTGTAATGTCTGCCCGTGGTAGACAAACACATACACACAGACACAGACATGCACGAACATATACAGGCATGTACATACATGTATATGCGTATGCATACGTACACATACCTCACGTTTATACAGACAGACATACATACATACA
>CAJNJA010086474.1:11750-48593 GCA_905231915.1 Symbiodinium necroappetens
CATACATGCATGCATGCATACACATATACACACACGTATACATACGTACATACGTACATACATACATACATACATACATACATACATGTACAGATACATACACATGCATACATACACATACCTTTCCATACAAATTCAAACACAGATACAAATACAAATACAAACACATATACGTATACATATACACATACATATACATGTATACATATACATGTATACATATACATGTATACATATACATGTATACATATACATATACATGTACATATACATATACACATACATACATACATATCCATATGCAAAGACATGTGCATATACATACCATATACACAGGCATATACATACGCATGCACATACGCATGTACATACGCATAAACATGCAAAGATACGTACAGATACATACAGATACATACAGATACATGCAGATACATCCATATACATACACATACATACATATGCATACATATACATACATATACGAACGTCAACGTACATATACATACATGTGCATACAAAAACATACATATACATGCATCTTCATAGGCATTCATAGACAGAAATAGACATACATATACATGCATCGACATACACAAACATACATAGACATACATATACGAACCTATGCGTACAGATACATTCATATGCATACATATGCATACATAAACATACAAATGCATATTCATAGACATTCATAGACAGGCATAGACATACATACATCGACACACACAAACATACATAGACATACATACACACACATATATATCCATATACATATGTGTGTATATATATATACATCGACACACACACACAAATAAATACATTATACATCTATATATACCTCCATACCTGGACAGCTATCCATCCCTGCTACAACAAAATAGCTAAAGATACTCCCAAATGCACATGTTGTGTATGTTTATGTACATGGCAGACACTTGCTGTACTGTAAACAAAGACAAAACTACAAAAAAAAAACTTGCAGAAAGCCTTTCCTGAAGATCCAGTTCGAATGTCAGCTTTTGCCAGGAACCTTCGCAGATTAGCCCAGAAGAAATCTTCACTGGATCCGTCGAGGAGGGTGTAGTTGAAGTAGTGGTGACCTGGTGCGGGTTTTTAAATACGACTTCAAGTTTCTTGATTTTGGGTTTGAGCATTACGTTTAGGTTTGAAGAGTTTTTAAGGCTCTTGTTTAGTTGCAACAGGATACCTCAGAAAACGGACTTGCAGCCAATATGCCTCTGTCACGCAAGCCCATGGACCAAGGACGAGAACTAACCCTCAAGGAGCAGATATGGAGTAGATCAAAACGAAAGGTGCTGGTTGAAACAGCCTGGCGTGCTACGACAGTATGCGCATAGCCATGCAAAGAGCCGCTCTACAAAAACGTACCAATGTAGTCCGACAGCAACACGCCGTGCTTACACAACAACACAAACGCAAAACAGCAGAGCTATACGTAACCACCCAAACCTGAGATCGCACCTGGCCTCTTCGGTGCTGCTTCTTTCCTTTCTTGTCAGAATCAGCTTTTCCATCTGGAACCTGGGTTTCCATAACTCAACGCAGCCTTGTCGAAGCCATGTGTTTTAAGTATACTACAGGTCATGCATGATGAACGTTCATCAATCTTGCAAAGATGTGTACGCAAACAACTGAAACGACAAGTGCCTGCAGGCTGCAACGCCGAACTCTTGGGCATGAAACCGGTAGCGACTCCATTCTGGAAACACCTGCCTAGCGCTTCCACACTTCTTCCGATATGGCCGTCGATTGAAAGTGCGCAACCCCGTGTGCACATGACTTTCCAAATCCCAATACTCTCAGCACAAATTGGGCGCCAAACCTACCGAGCCTTGACAGGCTTGAAGTGAAGACAAATAACATTTGCGAACTGAAAGCCAAAAACCCGGAACTATCTGAGGCTAAAACTTCACCAAACACCTCTTCAAACGGAACTGCTTTGAGCGAAATAGATGCTGCCAGGCGACCTGGTACAACTCAACGACGTTATTTTTTCCTTGCTGCTGGCTCGACTCCTTCACCTTGTCGATGATTGCGCTAACCTTGGATGAAGAAGCCCATTTTTCGACAGGTTGAAACACCCAAAGCAGTCGGAAACAAACATTTAAAAGTGTGTCACAACATGGAAGCGCCTATGACACATGGAACCAACCGCACCCCAAAAGCCGCAGACTTAAATCAATATTTTTGCTTTCCTCTGGGAACCTATTTTGTTGTCTGTTTTGTACCACAGGCCTACGCGCGACAGGCCTAAGCACGCGACTAATTTCTCCTACTTTTCTGCGCAGGGGACTTCCGACTTGCGCATGGGACTTGCGATGGCGATTCCGGTGCATCATATATCTTAGACATGCCCTCTCATTTGGCGATTCCATTTCATCATGTATCTCAAACACCCCCTCATTTGGCGACTCCGGTTCAGTATATATCTTAAACACGCCCCCTCATACTCCGTTTTCCCAAGTACTTTCAACATGCCCCCTCGTATGGCGATTCCGGTTCATCATATGTCTTGAACACGCCGCCACAACTGGCGATTTCGGTGCATCATATATCTCTCTTAAACACGCCCCCCCCGTTTGGCGACTCCGGTTCATGTCGTCATATATCTTAAACACTGCAGCACGCCGCACGATTTTGTGATTTAGGATATATTCTAGGCACACCACTTCATTTGGCGATTCCGGGTCATCATATATCTTAAACGTGCCTGCTCATTTGCCGACTCCAGCTCATGACATAATACCTCCAACACGCGCCCTCATTAGGCGATTCCGGTTCATCATGTGCCTTCGACATGCCCCCTCACTTGGCTTTTCCGGTAAGTCATACATCTCCTTTTTATGCGTGTATATATATATATATACAAACATCCCCCCTCATTTGGCGATTCCTGTTCACTATAGTTCATCATGTATCTTCAACACGCCCCCTCATTTGGCGATTCCGGTTCATCTCCTCGTATATTTCGAACACCCGCTTCAGTTGGCGATTCCGGCTCATCATATATCTTAAACGAGCCTCATGTTTTACTGTTGGGGATTCCGGATCACCATATATCTTAACACGCCCCCTCATTTGGCAATTGCGGTTCATCATACATCTTAAACCCGCCACCTTATTCCGCGATTCCGCCTCATCATATATCTTAAGCACGCCCCCTTATCTCCCTTCCTGTGGCGATTCCGGTTCATCATATATCTTTAAAACGGCCCCTCATGTAGTAGTCGTCATCGTCGTTGTAGTATCAGTATCAGCATCAGCAGTAGTAGTAGTAGTAGTAGTGGAGGAAGAGCAGGGGTAGGAGTAGTAGTAGGAGTAGTAATTAGTAGTGGGTCGTAATTATCGTGCGTGCCTGGACTCATTTAGAGAATGTTGTGTTTCGGCGCAGGAATGCGCAGGATTAAACCAGAAGGGCGGACAGGATCAAAGCGGAGCAGGACGAGAAGGACGAGGGTGGAAAAAGCAACGTGAAGCCGACAAGCAGAAAAGTGGAGGGGCATAAGAGCGAAGCATAAGCGCAGCGAAGCAGAGGGCGGAAAAGCAGAAGCAAGAACAAGCAGACAAAGAGAAGCAAACAGAGGCAGAAGGCAGAAAGAACAGCGGAGAGCAGATGAGAAAAAGAACAAAAAGCAAAGCAGACGAGCAGAGAAACGCAAAAGCAGGGAAGCAAAAGCGCGGACAAGCACAAAGCTACAAGCAAGCAACAACAGCAGGTAGAAAGGGACAGCAGGAGCAAAGCCCAGAGGACCGCGGACAACAAGACCACGGGACCAGAGGACCGCGACCAGAGGACCACGGGATCGGAGCAGCAGCAGAAAAAAAACCAAAATACCCAAAGAACAACAAAAAATCTAGACAACATACAACTCCTACCCATTTGCCCAGAGACCATCGTCATGCACGCCTTTCGTTCATTCACCACGCAGCGGAGCGTCGATCCACCTGGCAGTCACGCACCGACTTTTGCCGGAACTCTCGGGAGAGCTCGACACTGTGCCCATGAGCCGCAGCATCTGCAAAGATCAAGCTAACTAGCATGCTTCCGTCGTCGTAGTGGTAGTGGTACTAGTAGTTGTTGTTCTTGCTGCTGCAATAGAAGAATCGCTGCTGTAGAGATGTATGACGATTAAGACCGAAGCTGCAACACGGGCAACAAATAAGCGTGTGAACATCTTGCTACGCGGAACACTCGAGATGCTGCGTAGTCAACTAGCTCACTCCAGGGAAGCAGCACGAACTCCTAGAAGCCACACAAACCTGATAATTCAAGCCATGAAACAACCAAGGCCACGATGTCTTCACGGGGATTCACGCAGACTTCGTTTCGAATTTCGGCCGCTGCGCTGGCTTTCCGGTCGGCAAGGTGATTGCGCAGGTCCAGCCAGCTGCAGGAAACAAATAGAAGGCGGCGTTTCAGAGGATGACAGGCGTTGACCTGATCATGAACCCGCTTTGAGAAGGACAGTGCAGGCAGGAAAGTGGCAGAGGGAGCGAGGAGCAAAGGTTTCCGGAATTCCGCTAGTTGGTTCCCGCCAGGCTTCATGGACACAATAAGCCCAGCCTCAAGACCCTCAGCCCCAAGCCTTGTCGAGCCGCACCATGAGCAAAACACCACGGCTGCCAAGGCTCGAGCTTCTCCTGAACGCTGTCGCCTGGCTCGTGGAGCCTGCGAGTACGGGAAAGCTTACCGACAATAGTATCCGCAGATTTTGCTCTGGGACAAGACAGAATAGAGTTACAGAATAGACTGGAACTGGACATGGGGATCCTACGTTATCAGCCCAACCCTTATGCGAAGCTTATGATGTGTCAGCGATTCGGCTCTGCCTCGGTTTCCATTCGCCTTCCTGGTGTCGTCCTCCTGCCTTGCGAACTTTCTGTGCTTCGCCCGTTGCTTTTGCTGTGGCTGTGTTTGTGTCCGCATGCGACTTTCGCTCCAGACGCGAAGGTCACGAACCTACCTGCCCACCGACAATGGAGGACAGCTGCTGCGTCTTTCCTGTGTGCCTGGCACCCCGCACGCCCTGAACAAGAACCAGGCAGCCATGCAGCTGGCACAGCGAGACTTGCACCGCATCCAAGTGGGGGAAAAACGTGCAGCACCTTTGCCTGGTGCAAAGGAGGCACAGGTGCACTTCGGTTGTGGCATCCCCATGTAAGAACATGTTGAGCTCCCATTTGGAACAGATTGTGTCGGCACCAGAGTGAGTGCCAGTAAGTCCACCGTGCTCTGAGGCACACTGCGGCCCACGAACGAGCCAGAGGCCCGTCAGAGAGTGAGTGCCAGAAAGTCCACCGTGCCGTGAGGCACACTGCGTCCCACCGCGTGAGCCGAAAAGCGTGACGACGTACCAGCACCTAGGCTACACCAAAAACATCAAAGAACCAAGACTACGTAGTAGTGCAGAGTATGTGATATATGTAGCACGCAGCATGTAGCACAGTTCTTAAGTGTAACACACACTTGTAACTCAGGTCCATGATTCCTCATTCAGCCCAGTGGCATCAGTGAAGCTTGACATGCCATCTTTCCTTGCGGGACAGACTCGTGCAGGAGGTTCTTTACACACATCGCAGAACGTCAGTGACTGCTTTCGCCATCAGCTTTCGCTCTGGTGTACCAACTTTTATACGGGCAAGCTGCGACCACACTCTGCATCTGCTGCTGCTGCTGCTGCTGCTGCTGCTGCAGCTCATGTGACGCAGCTCCTATGAACTAAGGGTCCACGGTTGTTGCTCAGGTTTGGGTCTTCTGGCAAGGTTTCGGCTTTAGCGTGCGGTTGTGCTTTGAAGCAAAAGAACAAGAACTGGAGAGGATCCGAAATTATGGTCCCCGTGTCTGGACGTACCCTGATGACTCCAGAAGAGCCGCTGTGTTTGCACGGCGCACTTGTTGCTTGCAACGATAGGGCCACTGCAGTGTTTGACACTGTCCAAGGGTCTGTGCGTGCAGCGCCAGCACGACGGGCACGTCTGACAAGCGCGTGGCTACCTGGCCAAGGGTGGTCTCTCCGTGTCGCCCAGATTGCTCCTAGCTATGGCCGAAAGCGCCTGGTCGAGGAACTGCTCGAAGCGCTCTCGTGCTTCTGGCTGAGGTGTCCCCTCACCTGCAGGGCAGAAACCTTGAAGTCCCAAACACTTTTCGCCGCTCACAAGATCCGAGCGTTCGCCTTCCTCGAGGGTCCCGAGGCCGTAGCCCGCCACGGACACCACCGCGTCGAAGGTGGCCTGACAATCTCGAGTCATCCCAAACCATCTCAAGCCTTCGAGCTCAGTCCAAGAGCTGAGACGAGACACTGGGGAGAATCCCCCGACTTGGAAAGCGCCGAATCCGCCCATGCTGTACCTCAGCGCGGCGACGCTTTGGCAACCACAGACAAGCCGTCTCAAAGACTCGAGCGACAGCAACACTTTGAGCTCGTCTGACTGCAGCTCAGCAGCCCCATCACCAGGGTACGCTCAGCTTGAAACAACGAGGCCAGAAAGCCGATCTGCTGTGAGAAATCGCGAAGAAACTCCTGTCAGAATTGCCGAATCCAGCTCAAGAGCGAAGACGAGCGCAACGGTCCTGATGCAACGAGCCAAAGACATAACCTGGCAAAGTGTTCAGCTTCAGCGGTATGTCCTGCTTGATTCAAGAATGAAATGAAGGAGGAGAGGAGTCGGGCCTAGCTGATTCTTGTTCTGGGTCTTGTAGTAACAGCAGCCCCAGTCGAAGCGGAGCTCGTTCTTCGCGGTCGGGCTTTGAGGAGCCTGCGACGCTCTCTGGATTTGCTGTTCCGCGTGCAATGACAATGCCACCGGTGCTACCGCTGCATAATGCAGGCGAAACGGCCATGAAGATCACACGGCGCTGGAGTCTCGCTTGCATCGTTTGCAGGTTCTTCGGCGCGATGGGGCCGTTGTCCTGTCCGAGAAAACAGCTCATGTCATGCTCAAGGCTCTCTACTCCTAGAGTCTACTAAATGCGACTGCGCTCCCCGGTCCATACCGTGGAGCCACACGAAGAAGTAGGGAGCTTGCTCACGCTGCTCTCTCGTGAGCCCATCGGTGGACTCGTACAACTGCGCCGGACGAAGGGAAACTCGATCCCGTAAGGACGACACTGCAAGACTGCCAGCCTTGTATGGTGTCTCCCCATATCTCTGACCTGCCAGGGGCGGACTGCTCAAGGGCTCTGTGCATGTTTGCTGCATTGCCGCACCATCCATTTCGGAGCCTGTCAGTTCGCCTGTTGCCAGAAGGCGGATGCTGCCGAAATCCTTCATGGCAGCGCCATCTGCATGCCCAGATGCATGGCATCGGTGTCTCGCAGTTTTATCTTCAGTTGCGTGTTCATCTCTGTTCGGGGAGGCTCCTCTTTGTCAACTGCTGAACTTGTCTCGCATGGAGGGGAACCGCTTGCCCAACAGATGCTCCTTGCGAACCCTTTGTGCTCTCACGGGCACAGTCTGTACATCCCGCTTCGGTTGATGCCGGCGGCGACGGCAACATATGTCATGTCAGGTAGGGTGGGCATGTTGGCAACGTCAGCACAATCAGCACTGCTCTGCACAAAAGGCAGCCATGAACGGAATTCGCGTCTTTATCGGGGAAAACGTCTTGACAACAAAAACCCCACTCGAGCAGGCTGCACAGCCTGTGGAGCTTGTTACTTCACAGCTTTGGTGCATGTAGAGCTCTCGGCAGACCGAACCAGTATTCTGCAGGGTCGGGGCACAAGGTCGGCCTGCCGCTCCTACTCCTACGGGAATTCTATATAGAACATTGCAAACGAGATAATGAGGCCATCGCTGGCCATCTTTGTACCCACAGTGCGCTACCGCCCTGGGCAAGGGGCCAGCTACAAGCCGGCATAGTTCTTCATGAGATCCGTGACCTTTGTGAAATACGCCTGCCAAGCAGAAACGAGAGCTTCGGCGGCATCGCATCACATCGGAGGGCGACCAGAGCTCTCCCTTTCGACGCCTTCTTCAAGTCCGGCTTGTAGAAGGCCGTGAGGTGACCCGCTCCCTCATCGTAAGATGCAGTACGGACAGAAGTTCGGCAGTTCGTGGTTTTGTTTAGGCGCCTTCAGCTCCTGGTAGTCGAAAGGCCCGGCGGTCCAGTCCTTCCAGGCCTCGCAAATGAGGCTTTTTGGCGTTTGCCTAGGGCATCCTACAGGGCCTAGCGATGCCTAGCGCTCCCAGCCGCGGCCTGCACCATCTCGGGCTTGATGAAATGCTCACCCTCGCACCACCAGCAGTGGAGGGGGAAGTCGAACTTGGGGGCTCCCGCATGGCGGAACTTGTACCTGTGCCACAGGCATCTGTGCGATGTGCCGACTGGCCGAGGCTCTGTGCGACCGAGGCCGGGGACTGGGGAGGCGCACTCGTCGAAGAGCTTGAAGTCGGCCCGCATCATCGGCTCCCACGTGTCCTTCCAGCTCTCTTCGAAGACAACCTCCAGGTTCAGAGAAACTCCCGTCGCTAGAACTCAGGGCTCTCTGCGAAGCTCCTTACTACCGCCCTCGAAGCACAGACGGCCTTGGCTGCCCCGCCGAAGTGCTCCTTGTCCCAGGCCTTGACTTCCTGCCACCACGGGAGTGGTCTTGAAAACTCTTGAAACGAGGCAGGACAAGCTCGCCTCCTGAAACTGCGAGTCGCTCAACCTGGCATTTCGCCGCCAAGGTCCTGAGTCGGGGCTTTCAGCTCCCTGGCTCCCAAGCTTCGCCTGAGCTAGGCCGCCAACGCTTGGCTTCTGGATAGTGGGGGGCCGGGAACGTCACCTGAGGGACGGCGCTGAAGACAGGCGATGCCTCCAACCTTCGGAAGAAACTTTCCGAGCCGCGAAGAAGGCGGCCAGGGGCATGGGAATGCCCACCTGAACAGGGGCCACGGCCGAAGCCAACTCTCCCGAAGGTGCCAGAGTCTGCCTTTCGGCAGAGCATCAAAAACTCAAAGCCCACCCAGGTTCCGACCTCACAGGTGCCAGAGGCATCAAAAAGCCAGGAATCTATACCATGGCTTGGGGTTGCCTAGCGTTACAGCACCGCTGGGGAAGCCGGCGGAGTGGCCCCAGACCAAGTAAGGCACGCCGTCCGTGAGCTTCTCGTGGGCCACGGCCTGTCACTCTGCCGTTGCTGCAGCAAGTTGAGCGGAACAGCTCCCAAAGCCCAAGCCAGTCAGCTCCACGAGCAGATCCGGAGCGAGGGTCTCCGTGCTCGTGTGCTTCGTGGCCTCCGGGCTTCGCTGTCTGCCGAAGTGCGCCTCCGCTCCCTCTCTCCTGCCTTCAGCAGCTTGTCTCGCCCTGGGTAGTCGAAGGCCAGAAGCTCGATCTGCCTCGGAACGGAGAAAACACCGCCGAAAAGCGAAGGAAAGGAGTACGCTGAACACTGCTGCCCAAGGGCTTGCTCTCCTTGATCCAGCTGATGAAAGGAGTGCCAGGCCTCAGCCAGTGGAGTTTGGAACAGTTAAGGCCAGAAGTGAGGTGCTAGGTACAAGACCCTGTGTAGATGGACTCTGCACTGCCAGCATTGTGGAAGCACAGAATTCGCAGCTTAGGCTTGTCCAAGGGGAAGCCGAGGACCTAAGCAGACACTTCGAACGAAGCGGAGCTGAAGAGCAGAGAAGCAGGCCTTGTACTTCATGCAGTACAGCAGAAGTGCCCCTTCATCTTTCTTGGCCTCTGTAGACGAGGTCATTGACACTGCCGGTCCTGCTTTGCACCCTTCTGCCTTCGAGTCAGCTTCAAGCTTGCTCTTGAGAGCGGCATCAGTCTCAACAGCTCCTGCGGCGTCTCCTGCGACAGAACGGAGCAACATAAACCAACAGATGGAGGACAACAGAGCGAGGAAACGGTCTGCGGCAGATACCGGGGTCCAGGTCCACCCACGTCTTCCGGGGGAGTGTCGTCCTCGTCTTTCCTGACGACTAGCTCCTGACAGCCACAGAAGAGACCGAGTCTGGTAGGCTGCATGTCATCAAGATGAGTCGTGTCCTTGCCACTAACCTTCAGGCTGATCCAGCCCTCTTCCGGCCCAGTACCTGTCTGTCAACAGGCAAGGACTAGGAATCATATCTCCGCCTTGACCCAGGTCTGCTATGGGATTTATGCAACAGACTTCAGATGCCGTGACAGCAGCCCGACCGCTGCCCCGACATGCAAAGCTACGAGAAGTGCTGGACCTTTCAAACTTCACTCTGTCAGGCCCTGGATAGGACGATAGGAGGCTGCGATAGGCTGCGCAGCACCTGTCAAGCGCTTGTAGTGCAGGCGTTCGCCAACGAGCTTCAGCTCTTCGACCTGGCTTTGAGGCTCAGGCAGTTCCAGATCTTGGGGTCTACGGGCTACGGCCTTGGCTTCATCACTTCTAGATGCTCATAACACAGCTCCGGAAAAGGGTTTCATCTTCCACCACCTTCAAGCTCATGGCTCGATTCTGACCGCCTTCTTGTTAGTTGGGACCAACACGGGAAGTCTATGGGATGTAAAGCTTGCGGACGCCCTAGTCGAGACGATCACGTCGAGAAGCTAACGGAAGCGGGCCGTGGCATCGGCTCTTCTCGAACTAGGCTCTCGGAGCTTCTGTTGCTAGTTTTGCAAACTCATCAGCCTCACATCTTGGCTTCTTAGATGCTATGCTGTGATGAGTGCAGTTTATCTCTGCACTGCAAGGGAGCCTGGCTCTAAAACAAGATTTCACAAGTGCACTGCGGCGATGTGCTGTCCTGAATGTGCGGAGACAAGGCTACTGATCGTTAGTCCGTGCGAGCTCTCGTAGATTGAGTAGAAAGTAGTGATCGCAACCGCGGAAGTTGCGATGCCCCAAAGGCCCAACTTTTTCTCCTCCAGCCGGCACTCATCCGCGCGGCCTGGGCGTACACGGGCGACTGTTGTTCGCCAAAACATGACTAGCTGGTACTCTGCAAACCCGGGATGCTTCGGAGAATTGCATCGTTGAAATCGCCAGAAACCCTGTCCGGACTGAAACAGGACGGAGGACCCTCCGGCCACGGGAGGACCACCCTGCTGCCACTTCACCTGGCCAATGTGACTCCCCTTGCCATGGGACCCGGCACGTCCCAAGAATCCCGGGCCCGGCCTGCAGCAGCTCTGAGAGGAAGCTCTGAAAGAGGGGCACCATCACAGGCTGCTCAGAGCAGCACTGGGCCCTCACCTCTGAGCTGTGAGCTACAAGGGGGCGACTCCTGCCGTTAAGCGCGTGGCCTTCGCCTGGCTTTCGAACCCGAGCTCCCGGCTCCGGGCCCTCCCTTCTGCAAGCTCAGCTCGCAGAAAACCGTCAGCTTGTTGCTGGTGGTGCCTGAGAGCTCTCCGCAGAGCGTCGAAGATCGAGACGAAGCACGAGAAGCACGAGACGAAGCGCGAGGTCAGGCCCGGACAGCTGATGTAAAGCGAATCCGCCTCCTGGCCCTGCGAATCTCAGCTTTAGGAGGCAGGGATGCCAGGGGGTTACACGGTGTGGGAACAAAGAGAGACGCCCAGCCTGGGTCTTCACGACCACGTAGCAGAAGTACTGCTGCAACCTTCCAACACACCGGAATAAGCCACTCGGAGCCCGAAGGCTCGAAGCTGCGCGCCTTGCAGCAACCATCTCTGGCATCACTCTCTGCGCGAAGACTCCCTGGGACATCGCCTGCAAAGCTGCAGCGGCAGGAATGGCTCGGCTCTACGCCCCCTCTACACAGAAGACCGCAAGGAGCAACTTTGCCATTGGTCTCTTGACTGCCGCATGAGCTGGCCGCGAATGCAACACAGGCCAGAACTGCAGGCATAACACAGGAGTTGGATATCAAGTCACTGTCCCTTCACTCGACAAAAACATCAAGTGTCTCGATTCCAACCCTTAGCGAAGGCCAGTCTCGAGTGATTCTGCCAGAACACTGAAACCCTGCCGCTTTGCGCTCTGCTTGGCTCCGGCCTTCTGCACGGACTGGTTCTGCCAGACCCGCTGGAAGTCGTCTTTTGGAACCGGCCCGCTGTCCATCAATACCGCTGACAAGTCGTAGGGCACCTTTGGAGACTCAATCTCCCGCGACAGCAGCTAAATTTGGCTTGCAGCCACGGCACATTAAAGTAGAAAATGTCGACGCTGGACTTTATCGCTACCTTCCGGCTGGGCAGCTGGCACAGCTTGCACTCAACAGCTAACAGTGTACAACTCCAGCCATTCCCTTCATTGGACTTTCACTTCACTGCAGGACTTCAAATGCGGCTAAGCAACTTCCAAGTAAAGAGGTAGTGCTGGCGGTGTACCTCGCAAACATCAGACTTTGCCTAACAGGCTGAGCTTCCCTGGTGTCCGGCCTTGCAGCTTGTTGGGGGTCAGGGGGAGCAGCGCTTTGGCCGTTCCATTCGGTGCCACCTCTAACAGATCACGAATGCCAACAACTGCAAGGAGTGTATGCGCAAGTGTGCATACTTTTCTTCCTTCATGTATCTGCTCTCGGCACATATGTGCACATGCACATACATACATTTTTCCATTTGCAGCGTTGGAGTCCATGTCGGACGCTCACCTTGCATGACAGAAACAAAAAACGAATTCTGGTGAAACGAAGCCGGTCAAGGCGAGAAGATGCGGGACGTCTGTACTGCGAAGCCGCAATCTTCAAGCCAAGACACGGCGGGTCCAGCCGCCTTTCTGATCCCCGGACATTCGATGCAGAAGGGCTGGTGCTGCGAGATCTGCACAGCTTCTGCAACAACCCGACAGGCACCTTCGATCCACACAGCGAAAGCTTGAGCCTGACGAACCGTAAGGGGCGTAGCAAGACCGGGCAGCCAAAGTCCAGGCGGCGGTGCCGGTATGCTAAAGCTGCGGGGTTGGCCAGAGGAAACGAAGGAAGCGGGCGCAAGGCTCGGCCAGTCTGGGACAATGTCGGCGGGGCAGGCACGGCTGGGGGGGATCGCCTGCACGCTCTCACAGATTAGGACAGGGTCCAGCAAGAGGAGCAAGTCCGCCCCGACCTCATGAGCCCAGGACTGGGCTTCTGAGTGCCCGACCCAGGACTCGACCGTCCGTCGCAGGGTCTCAAAAGGCGCTATGTGCTCCTCAATCAACTGCCAACCGAGGTCCGCAGACTCCTCTTCCAACGCAAGCAGTGCTGTCAAAAGGGGTTGGCAGATGGTGTCAGGGGGACACAGAACGGGGGGGATTCGCAAAGTGCCGGGTAGAACACCTGGTGGTGCCTGTGCATGCACCTGGGCGGGCGGTTCGCTGGCGGGGACAAAGGCTCCCCATCTTTCCCGACACGCTACCGCGGTTATCAGATGGCGCTTGAGTCGACCCGAAGATGAGTAAACTTTGCCGCAACCCTCGCATGTCTTACCTGTGCCTAGCAGGAAAGCCTGGGAGCGATACCCGTGGCATCGCGCAGCATGCCCCGACCAGCTCACCCGTGTCGCATAGGCTTTGCGGCACGGGATACAAACTTCCCGGCACTGGGAAAGGCGAAAGGATGGCGTGTGGCCATTGCTGAGCGTGGCAAGTCCACGATACAGCCCATCAAGCGCTGCAATCACAGTATGTTTGTGCTGCTCGGGCAGGATAGCCTTTTTGATCAGGCCCTTGAAACGGCCAGGCTTCTGTAGCATCAGGGTGGACCACGCCGCCCATCCGGTATCAGGAGGAGGCAAGTTCGCAGGAGGGCCCACAAGGGAATGCAGCCATCGGAATGCGTCCATGGCTTGCTCCAGGTATCCCAAGTCAGTACGGATAAGGGCCCACAGGGCATCCGGTCCACCACGGAGGATCTGCCCTATATACAAAAGTCGGTGCATGCGTAGGGTGTTGAGAGGGCTCGGCAGCCTCACAAGGGATAGGCAGGTATGGAACGACAGATCCTGTTCCTGGTCTCGGCGCAGGCACAGAAGCGAACGATACAGCCTCCAGAGGCATCCTGCAAACTTCTTGTAGTCCCCCGAGGTCAAGGGGCTCCAGGCACCACAGCCAAAAGTCAATTTGGGGATGACAGCAGTGCGTAGGATGAAAGCCTTACGGTCCGGCGGGATGGCACGGGCTCGGTACACTTTGCGCCTCCCCTCATTGTACGCTGCAAATGCCTGGCCGGTTCGGTGCGCGATCTCGGCACTAAGCCCTCCTTTGGGCCCTTGCGTGGTGCCAAGATGCTTGTAGGCCGGTATCAACGGGACTGTTGCAGCGCCATCACCCTCTAGCAAGACCTTCAGCTCGCCGCCACCAGCCTTGGGCCCAAAAAGCTTCTGCCTTAGCTTACGGGATCCCGCACCGGCTGGGGAGGCCAAGATGGCTGTTTTGCGACATCCAAACGACAATGCAAATCCATGTTCCCGGAAGGCGTCTACGAGACAGCCTACCTCTAGACCCATGGCCACAGGGGCATGGACTGGGTCATGGCACAGCCGCATGGTCGCCAAATCATCAGCCCACACGACATCATCGATGTCGAGGGTGCCTGCTTCTGGTCCACAGGGGATGAGTACGCGCTGTCCGTCCCAAGGGATCCGGGGAGCCCGAGTGGGGTACAGCAATCCAGTGCGGAGCGCATCACGTCGATAGAGGACTCTTTGCATGACAGTAGCGAACAGAATGTCTGCCCAGCTCGATCCCGGTCTGGTCCCACGGTTCGTGGACACGGCAACTGTATCTCCCCGGATGAGGAAGAAGGTGCCGTCAGTAACGCAGTGCGACACAGCCTCGGTCCATGCATCGGCTCCTGCCTGTCGCAGTGCTGGTGGCTCAAGGGCATGATCTCGCAGACGGTCGAGGTCCTCGTGGGAAAGGTTGAGGTTCGCCAGGGCGGCATCTGGAACCCCTTCGTTGTTCGCCCCTGGGCGGCCACCTATAAGCTCTCGCACAGTGGAATAATATGCTGATGCGATGTCCGCAAATAGGACAAAGCCTGTGAGCCCCAGAGAGGCTGCCCAACGTTGAAACGCTCGGACCAGGTGCGATCCGTACACCACGTTGCTTCCCGGCCTACTGCCTAGCTGGAGCGGCGGGGCTGAAGCATGGTATAACTGAAGGGCCCGAGGCCTGATCGCTTGATGTATAGCTTTAGCCCAGGCATTGAGCAAAAGGATGGCTCGATATGCCCCGCAGTCTTGGTGGGATCCTTTCCCTTTCCAGAAGAATATGGCTTCCCCGACCTTGTGCCCGACCGCCTCCTCTCCCCGCAGCACAAATTTAAGCAACAGGGGAAGGAGGAGGTCCGCAATTTCCACAGGAAAGGTTTTGCCCAGTTCGGCCGGAATGCCGTCAGGCCCTGGGGCTTTGTGCAGCTTGCTCGAGGAGAGCACGCGTTGGATCGCCGTAACATCAGGGATGCTATCGAGGCTAGGGGGCTGTGGCCAGCTATCGGGAGAACGGGACATGGCCTTGCTCGCGAGGGCCTGCGGGGCGCTTTCAATACCAGCCTCTAGGCCCCCAAAGTGTTCACGCCATCGTCCCTGCGCCGAGGTCGAATCTTCACAAATCGACCCGTCGAGCTGCTTGATCATAGGGAGCGGCTCTGCCTGGTACGGCTTCCTCCTTTTGTGCTGAAGGATCTTGTGTACGGCTTGGAAGACCTCGGGGCTTGGGCAGGTAGCTATTTTCTGCGCCAATTCGCTGACATAGGCATCACGGTCTCGGCGGCAGGCTTGCCGAAGCTGGCGGCACTGGCCGTCGAGCTGCTGCTTATACCAGGCTTCAGCCAGATCAGCTCGGCAAAACCAGGCAGAGGTCGCCAGAACCTCAGAGACAGAAGGACCCCCTCGCCAGCACTGGAAGCAGACAGCACGAAGTTGGAGGTTGACCTGGTGCTTAAGTCTGTGCAGATCACGGCGAAGCTTGGTTACGGCTTGCTGGAGTTGCCAAGTTTCCATTTGGAGGTAAACATGCCAGGGCCGGGCTTGCGGGGCTGTCTGAAGCTTAGCAAGGCACTGCTGCATGTGTTGGGTGACCAAAGCGGCATGTGCATGTGCAGAGACGTGCCACGGCACCTGTGGTGCTGCACGGATGGCCTGCCTCAGCATCTCGTGGTTCTGCGGGTCAGTGATCAACCCTGTGCAAAATTTTCGGGCTTTAACACGGGAGGCAGCGCCAGGAAGCGACAGGGTAACCTGGCAGTCAACCATGACTGCTGCGTGGTCGATGGTTGCATGTGCGGCATTGATTCCGGGCGCGAGCTCGGATCTCACATTGGCTACGGTCCAGGCCTGGGGTATGCAAACGAAATCGACACGACACGGGTGCCCATTCCGCTTTTGGACGTATGTCGTGGTTGCCCCGAAATGGCAATGATCGAAGGTAGCGGGTGCCCAGCAGTCCGCCGCGCGGAGAACACGATGCGCAAAGGCTCCTGGCTCATCTTCAGTCTCCGCGCCGACAGGGCCCACATGGCTCGACACAATACTTCCAAGCGCGCAATTGAAGTCTCCGGCAAAGACTATCTTGTCCTGGCGCCTGTGCTTGTAAACCAACCCCAGAGTGGTCCGCCACCACTCTTCCAAGATATGGTGTTCGGTCGCTCGATGAGGGGCGTGGACACTGATGAAAAGCATGCTTAGCCCTCGACGACTGTAGCGGATAAACAGCCTACGATTATCCGTATACACCGTGGTAAGGGCGGATGCCTCAAACCGGTACGTCCTGTCCGGATTGGCCGACGTAACGAAGGGCGCGCCATCACGAAACCACCATTCAGTTCCGAATTGGCCTCTAACGCTTCCGCTAGCATAGCGCAGAAAATTTCCGACCCTGAAGGATCCCTGAGGTCCCCTAGTTTCCTGCAGTGCTGCAGCGGTGATGCCTTCATTGGTCATCTGGTCGGCAAGCAAAGCAGCCCTGGCAGGTCCACACGAAAGCCCCTCGCCTGCCTCAGAGCCCTTATCCTGGGCTTCACCGAGAGAGAGCGTGTTGAAACTGAGCAGGTGGATATGCAAGTGCATGCGTTCCTCGGAGCCATCATCCTTGTGATCATCCAGAAAACCCAAGGGCACAAAAGGGGCGATGATATCCTCAGGAGTCATGCCAGCATGGTCACAAGGGGCCGGGTCGGGGCTGCAATCCAGGGGGAGTGTAGGGACGGTAGCATGAGCTGCTGCAAAGGCTGGCGCTAAAGTTGTGGCTGCCCACGGCAACCATGGCGCACCGTGCGACAACCATTTACGTAGGACATCAGCGTCACAAAAGGCCGACCCATGTAATGCTCCGTGTTTAGCCAGCTTATCAGCCAGTTCATTGGCGAAGTGTCCTCTATGCCCAGGTACATATTCAAAAGAATCTGGGCAGCTGGGGAGCGATGCAAGCTGGCGTCGAAGCTCAATGACATGGCGCAGGGTCTGCGGGCAACCGCCTGGGGCGAAATTACAGCGTCCCGAGACAATGCCCAAAGCGGCTTGGCAGTCCGAAAGAAATGTCACTGGGATATAGCGAAATCTAGCCGCAGCAACCAGTCCTGCAAAGACGAGGGCGGCACATTCCCCGAGATATGCAGAGAGCTCTTCCGTAGGCGCTGCAAGCCAGGCAGGGAAATCGCCATACGCACAGTTGAAGCTCCTTGCATTGGGCTCAAGAAAGACACACGCCCACCCCGCTGCAGCCGGTTTGGCGGGGCCTGGGGGATAGTACGACCCATCGGTAAAGCACAAACTGCGACGGTCCCTTGGGACAGGACCAGAGGACGCGCACAGCTGCAGAAAGGCGTCGCCATCGAGCAAGCATCAGAATTCACGCGGGCCTGCTCGTAGGCTAGCAGGGGTGGCGCATTGCTAAGGAGCATCAGGAGTTCTTGTGGGGTGATGGGAAGCTCCAAACCAGCAAAGGTATGTATCTGCTTGGCATGGCCCTTTCCCCCGTAGTCCCAGCTGGCGCCCTCACGGATGGCAATAGGGCGAGTCTGATCATTGGTGGTACTTCGTTTCGGCCTGGGGGGCGGGCAGACGAGGTCAAGACACAATGTTTGCTTAGGATGCCTCCTATCCTGGGGTGTCATGGTCTGACCTGCAAGGGAGCGGGTGCTCCCGTAAAATTCCAGGAGGGTGTCCAACAATGTGGCAGCCAGAAAGGCCCATTCGTCGGAAGTGCGGGCAGCCTCCTCCAGCAGGGTATCCATATCCTGGAACTCGGGCCATGAGTCCATTCCGTGCGAGGAGTGCGGGGCACAGTCTGTGGGGAGCACCTCGAACGGAGAAGGAACTGTCGCACGGGGTATACCACCAGCATTCCGACAGGGTGTCGGCAGTCGACTCACAGAGCACGCGGTATGGGCTTTCACTGCCTCTGCAGCTAGAGAAGGCCGACCTGTCTCAGCATCTCCTACGCTTCCGTAGGTAGGTAGACCCGTGGGCATTTCGACTCGGCTTTGCGCGGGTGCATGACAGGGAGCACTATGCACGGGTTGTAGCTGCACAGCTTGTACACCTTCAAAAGAGTGCAGGCAGCACAGCAGGGTAAGTCCGAGGCCGATCCGCAAAGGCACCGGTGATGGTCTCACGATGCTCGCGAGGGCTGCGCCCACTATCCAGAGAAGCTGCGCACAAAACGGATGGCACAAGAAGCAGCAAACGGCCGCTTCTTGTATCAGCATAAGGGCGCATGCCAAAAAGGGCTGGGGGGCTGGGCGGATTGGCCTGAATACGGGAAGCAAGCTCACAGAGGTGAGGGGCGGGGGGCCTGCGTCAGCGGCATCCTGGTAAGAGAACCCTGCCCTCCACGTGTGTATTTCGCTACCCCTAGCTGCAGGCGCCTGCGTCTGTTGCCTGGGTGGTTGGCCGCCTGTGTCAGCCACAGTAGTGCTACCTGTGCCAGCATCCGCAGTCGTTGCTGGTCCTTCAGTCCTCAGCCTGGAATCGGGCGGTCCATCGGGAGGGGCATGGTCGCCACCTTGGGAACCTGGGGAACCAGGGAGGCTGTCACCTGGCCCGGCACTCCCTCCCGAAGGGGGGATTGCTGCATAAAAGGTGAAGATCAAGGTTTCGCGATCTGTGATCTGCACTTGGGGCAGGATTGGTGCCAAGACAACACCACGGTGAATGAGCCCCACATCATATCCGGGCGGACATCTGGGCCTCAATGCGGCTAAAAAGGCCTCAGACTGGAAGACACCGTTAGGACACGGGTACCATTCGACTCGCGACAGGAGCGGTCTGCAATCCAGGAAACAGATCGGGACTGTCAAACCATCCCCGGGGCGCATCGTCTGCGAGGAGGTGGCATTCACAACATTGTCAACTGAAGATCCGAGATACGCAAAATCGCACACAGCTGGCCTTGCTGGGCGCAAAACCAGTACACTTTCAGGGATGTGGATGCAGTGGGCGATCGTGGCAATGTCCAGTTGGCTTCGTGCTTCTGCCTCCACAAGGATATAGGTATCCGGAGCAAGGATCCAGGCTGCCTCCCGCTGGGGCTCTGGGATTATATAATGTGGATCCCATCCAACAATGGAAAGCAACATTGCTGCGAGGCTAGAAACAATATGGTGTTGCGCATGCCTCGGAGTAACCTGAATAAGATCACCGTGCGCAAGGGCAACAAATGCACCATGTGCCAGTGGCCATGGTTGGTCCTTCACGTAGATTTCACAATTGAAGTCTTCATCGAGGCCAGCAGCAATGAGCAAGCCAGTCAATACACAGGGAAAAGAGTCTGCCGTCGACGGCCCTGCAGTCATAGGCTACCATCGCACCGTCGCATGGCCAAATGGGCAACCCGATGACCAAAGCGTGATCTCCCCTCGGCTGCGGGTGCACCGCAGCCAAGCGTGGGAGACATGCAGCTGTTTGAGCTCGTCTGCGGCTGTGAAGGGCTTCCAGCGCGGCTTCAACCGTACAGCCAACACGCAGTCGCACGCGCACAACCTCAGGCTGATAATTCTGCCCTAGAACCAAGAAAACTCCGGTGAAGCTTTGCATCACAACACCAAGATTGGAGGGGGCGTATCCTTGCGATACGTCAGGAGAGCTGGAGCCTGTATGGGTGGGGTCCGGGGCCCGGCCCCCAGGCTGTGCTGCAGCGGCATGAGCTTGGGCAGGCATGGCTGTCAGTTCGGAGGATGTAGCAGCTTGCTCGACGTCAATCGGCTCCACAGCCTCTGGCTGGCGGGCAAGGGTTGTGGCTGTCGGGTCATCGGGACCTTGGTCAGTAGGGTTCGTTGGCCAGGGGCGCAAACCAACAGCAATGATCTGGCCAGGAATGACACGGACTCGCACGGCATCTGCTGGAAAATGCGGGAAGAAAGGGATCCAACCATCCGGAGCATAGGGCGGGATCTCCTCGAGGACAGTCCTGCACTCGAGCTCCTCGTGTGGGACCTGATGAAAGCGCCAGCCACGTAGCATGGTGCGCAGGTCAAGGATGACGCACAGTGGCACCTCAGACACCTGCGGACTAGTGTTGTGTGCGGCAATCACTGTCCGGCATGGAAATCCATCAAGCGCGACATCTCGGGCTGGTGGCACGGCCGGCGTGAGGGTAAGATGCCGCACAGCCACCCCTAAGGCACCGGCAAGCTGAGCGCGGTAAGTGGTAGGGCAGCTCAAGTCAAGGTGAGCGCGCGCGCATCCTTCTTCACTGACCAAGCAGTATATACTATCGCCGGCCGGCACAGGGAGTACAGGGCGCGCGTTCCAAGCAGATCTTTGCAGAAGTGCTTGCTCCAACTGGCGGGCAGGACCCAGTACCCCACCTGGCGGGAGAAAGATGAAAGCGTCGCCGCTAGAAGCATGGCACCACGAATCTGGGGCTAAAATATTAGAGGCCTCACCCACTACAATTTGCACTCTGTCGTGGTCAGGAACTTCCGCGAGACAACATAGAAAGTGCTGATTGACGTATGTCGGGATAGTGGTGGCAAAGAGGCGCCCGTCGAACCGAGTAGTGTCAATGCAAACAATAGCCTTAGGAGGCGTAACGTCAGCAAGGCACAGCGGGGCAGAGACCAATATGCCGGATCCAGGCAGCGGCTGTGGTCTCGCAGGCGACAAGGACGGAAAGAGGCGGGCTTTGTCAGGGCTGCGAGCGGCCTCCACACGGTGGATGGCTGTTTCTGTAGTTGCAGGCAGCTGCAAGGAGACAGCCACATTCTCAGGCGGATAACCGGGTGTAAGGACGGAAAAAGTCAACAGAAACATAGTTTCGTCCTCATCACTATCTTCGCCCTCTTCAGAAGGATCGTCTCTGATGAAGAGAGCGTCCGGGGGTGGTATATATCGCCATGGGCGGCCTAAGCGAGGAGCTAGGAATCTCAAAACAGCAAGGTCCTGGGATTCCTGGGTGGGGGCGTCCAGAAGTCGGCTCTGCAAGGAGCTTACAGCTCATGGGCAGTGGGGTCTGTGACTTGGGGACTTGTGCGCGAAGTGCATCAAGCACATCGCAAGGAGCAGGCATGGACAAGAGCCCGTTCAATGCGGTGGACCGATCCCCCCAAGTTAGAGGCTTGACATCAAGAAAAGACTTCAGGAAATACAGGCCGTCCAGAACATCAACAGCTTCAGCCTCATGTCCGGAGGGATAACGGCCTGCGCGACCCCTAGGAGACCGACTTCGGGCCGGCCTCGACGAGGCAGAAGAGCTTGACTCATCATTTGGTGCCTCCTTGTCGCTGCTTGGTTGGTGCTCCGATGCAGACCCCGACTCTGAAGAATCTGGGGCGCCATCCGGTTCAAAGGCTATGGCAATTCGCTGTGCAACATGAAGGTACATGACTTCTTGGCCTGCGACCCAATCAATACGCCCGCCTGTTAGGTGAACGTGATATCCTAGTGGGCATTGCTCGCCAAACCTGGCAATCAGGTCGCTGATGGGAATATATGCCGCATCGACAAGCTCCCAGAAGAGACCTTGGAGGATGGCTCGCAGATCATAGACAACTGTTTTCGGGTCTGTGTCGCGGCGCGCTGGTCTCGGGAGATGCTGGGTAGCAACCACAAGAGCATTGCATTTCCACCCATATACACATACGTCAACAGGCCGGGGCAGGACTCCTCGCAGGGTCAGCCGAGACATGTCGTAACCAAGGAGAGCTGCTATGTCCGCTCTTGTCTGGGCTCGGCGCGCATCGTCAAGAGGAAATCGCGCATGTCCTTCATCCGTGAGGAGCAGGAAAGCCGGGTCATCTTGACCAGGGCTCTCGGCAGTAGGATCCCATCCCTCGGAAGATTGGAGCATTTCTTCCAGGGGGCGTCCAACAGTAAGCGCCTCACCTGGGTCTGCCATGACAATTGTGACTCCAGTCCACAAAGCCACTTGCTGTCCTGGCAGTAACGCATCCTGCTGAATGTGTACATACACATCGGCAGGATATTGCGCCCCTAAGCCCGCTAGCGTCAGCAATTCTTCTCTCGTTGCATGATGAGGAACGCAGGCGGCGAAAGCAGTATTTGCAATGGTTCGGAGGTCAAACACTGCTACGACTTCTTCGGTCCACTCGGGCACGGCAACGAGGGTGCCAAAGGCATCAGCGAGCTGTGGTTGAGCCGGGGTTAACCATTGAGTTAACCATGTAAAGCGTCTGGCACGATCAGCCTCTCTCACCTCTTCCAACTCAAACAAAACTTCTGGGACCGAAGAGGGAGCTGCCAAAGTGATCACTGTGATGTCCGGAGCGAAGTTCGGCGTGAGTATGAGAAAGAGCGCCTGGATGAAATCTCCCGGTGCCTGTGTGGCATGTTCCTGCTCCTGCATCATGACCTCTGGTGGGGCCCCATGTGCTGGATTGCCATCCCCGAAGGGGAGAAACAACGCACGCATGTGTTCCTCGTGTGTCAGGTGAACGGCACCGTCTAGCCGCACTGTTAGATCCGGTGGATCAGTTAGCTTGCAAGATACGCACAGGTCAGCAATCTCTGGCGCTAGAGGCACCGAAAATGCAGAGGAGACCTGGCTCAATTGCACGCACAAGGGCTGGACCAGACAGGCGCAAGAAGTTTTCTTGCCAAGGTGCTTCCTTTGCTGCAGAGGCGGAGGGCACATGCGGCGGAATTGGCTATTTTGCGAATGCATCGGCGATCTGCTTCGGCTGTGGGAACGCTCCTGGCAACTCTGATTGGAAGGGGCATCACCGATGTGCGGGGCCGTGTCTCCGTCCGCTGCGGCAGTGGACACAAGTGGCTGATCAGGTACGGGCACGGTGTTGTCCCCCGATTCAGAGTTGCTAAGGTGTCCATTACGTCGCCGATCGCTAAGGGGAAAGGCCCTAAACCTTAGGGTGGCAACCTGGGGCACGACGACGAAGTCACGATGAACAACACCTCCCTCGATGGACAGCCCGAAGTCCGGGGAAATGCATATGCCATACAAGAGCAAAAGTGTGGGCACGTGCAATTGAAAGGAATGCGAAAAATGCACTTGGGGCTTGAAGCCTATCGGCCGAAAGTCCAGGAAGGTGAATACATCGAGACGACCGGTGGCACTATCTCCCGTAGCTGGCCCCGGGGGGAGATCCGCCGCCGCGAAGATCGCAGTACAAGGCTCGCCCATCATATCAAGATCGGGGAAGTCGTCGGAAAAGCAGAGTGTGAGCTCTGTCAGCTCCCGATCTAGGTACAATGCGGCGGCTTGTGCCGGTGTGCGGCCGAGGTGATATCTCCCATGTAGATACCACCTTTCGCTGTTCCTTATGAGACAGTACCCAGGCGTGTACTCCTGCATTGGTACATGCTCGAGTTTGCCACGAAGGGCATTACTCTCCAAAAGCGTCCTGACATCGAA
Source organism: Symbiodinium necroappetens (assembly GCA_905231915.1). NCBI lineage: Eukaryota > Dinophyceae > Suessiales > Symbiodiniaceae > Symbiodinium > Symbiodinium necroappetens. The sequence continues at coordinate 35,452 of CAJNJA010086474.1, forward strand.
AGGCGTAGGAGGGCGGCCGGCCTGGGACAGGACAGTGATGGCATCTCCATCTTCCAGGTGCATAGGTTCCTGATCAGAGGCTGGGCCATCATGTCGTCCGAAGTACACCAACAGCTGGTCAGGCTCATATGCGATTTGCGATTGGATGTATGCAATGAAAGCCCCCAGGTTGAGGGTTTGTGGCAGGACAGTAGCAAAATATCTGCCGCCTACACAGGTAGCATCAACCATGGCAGCAATATATTTACATCCACCGGCATGCCCTAAGCACCTCGGGTATGCAATAAAGCTGGCGAAGACATCATGACGCGGTGGGGTGATCGGAACAATTGCATCGAAGCCCTCATCAAAAAGCTCCGGTCCCTGCCGTAGAAGAGCATCCACGACGTCGCTGATATCCTGCACACAGCTGAGATTGATGCCCCAGCACCTTGGCTGATAATAGGGTGCATGTACAATGATTCCCAGCCATTGGTCCTCACTGAAATCGGGGCTCGATGGACGGGGCATCGGGAGCTTAACGAGGCGCCTATGAGCTGGTGGAGGGTGTTCGGGCCGAGGGTTCGCAGGCTGTGAAGGCCAGGCTTGCGGGCAGGGCGGAAGCTGATAAGTACCTGCAGAGGAGAGGCCCGGTATCCACTCACCGTCCACATGATCAAGGTGGCTGGGCGACTCCTCCGGCCTGTCCTCATCCTGGGATCCCGGCGAATCAGGAAAGTCATCGGGCTCATATCTGTTCAGGGATGCAAATCCTGATGGAGTAATTGCTCCCACTGGCCGGCCTACAAACACCCAAACAGCTACATGTCCGGACCAAACTGGCCCAAAGCCGAAGGCAGCTGGAACCGAATGAGCAAAACCGAGGCAGGGGCCTAGGACAGACCAAACGCATCTTACAGCGAAGGGAAGCCTCCTGCCAGACATGCTATCTCGAGGTTGCGGCTGCTGCCGTGAAGGGTTCGCCCTGGTGGGCCGGCTGGCCTGTGGGTTGTACATGTCCGTAAGGGCGCGCGGACTTGCAATACGCGCCAGCGGCTCAATGGGCAAATGCAGCCCGGCATTGCACACCAGGGCAGCTGCGCGACTGAAAAAGGGCTTGCGCAGGGGTGTGCGCAGTCCGCGCCGTGATGTGCGCAGGGGTGCGCAGAGAAGGCGCAGCAGCGCGCATAGAAAAAGCATTCCCGCACAATGCCCCGCGGACTCGAAAAAGTGTATTCCTGCACCTAGATCAATTCCATGGTGCAATAGGCTCGCAGCCACGCTCAGAAGGCAGGCGCTTATCCAGAAATGCTCAAAGCACGGAGTGTAGCACTTCAGGATCAGAAACCGCAAAGCGGGTGGTACCGGGTGTGCGTGCAGACGGCGCATCACGATCCACCACGGCATCATCCAGCACACATTGCTGATGTCATGTTTGACGTGGCTGACATCAAAGGCATTGCAGGCGACCACCCCAGAGCTACCGATGTGGTTCTTTAGCGCCCTGCATAGTTCCCAAAGGGAAACAAGGAAAATAAAATCATGGCCCTCAAAAGGGGCGCCACTCCGGTGTTTTCAAAAATGGAGTGTGGAGGTCTGGACGTAATTGTCACCTCAGCTTCGTGCTGGCCAAAGCATGTTGACAGGGCCTGTGCCCCTGCGTCACCGATGCACATGTTAGACGCTCCTGTCACAGCGAGGCCACGGGGGTGCAAACTCAAAACCATCGATCTCGGGATTCGTGGTGAGGGGAAACTCCGAACCTCGAGAAACAAACAAGGTCGGGGTTCCCGCGAGGAAAAGACTCCTGTATCTCCACCCAACATGTCAAACCCAAACATGTGGCCGGAGGCAGGAGCGTGAGGGATAAGCGATGCAATTGAGCACGAAAGTGTGCTGGGACTGCACTGGGGATCTTTGGACACTGACTGTATGGACCCGAAAAAGAACAAAGCAAAATCGGCCTGCACTGTACATCCTACCGCTGTACAGGCTCTCACACTCCTCATCAGGCGCATTAAGCTCACACCGTCTCCGGTGATCACAGACGCGCGGGCAGAGCTGAAGCCAGGGGGCACTTCAGGCATGGCAGTTCCCACTGACTGCCATGTCGTCGGGCCCCATAGCCAGCCTCTGCTCCTCGCTCTGTGCACCGGAACAAGTGGAGCCTTCACTGTCTGGTGTGTCACTCCAGAGTTCCAAACCCAGGCGAAGGCATACCCCGGTCTAGCTCGTCGTTGTCGTCGTCGACAAAGGGTCCGGATGTCCTCTCGCCAGCCTGTGGGTCCGGCGGGCGTGCATGTCCCACATCCCTGGCTTGCTTGCCTCCGAAAGGTTCCAGAGCCGAGCGCCTCTCGCCCCTCTTGGCGGAAAGCATTTCCGCAAGCGGGTGCGCACCTGCACTCGCTGGCCTGTCCGTCTTGGGTGGGGTGGCAGTCGGTGTCGGAGTCGCCCTGGGAGGAGTGCCAGGTGGCACTGTCTGGCCGTTCTCGCTGCTTCCTGGTTGTGGTAGACCGGGAGGCGGAGCATGTTTGGCTGGGGGAAAATCCGCAGCAGCCCGGGCCGCTGCCAGAGGTCCTGCCAGCGAGCTTGCACCAGGACTGGTCATGTACGGATCGTCCCTGACGAAGCCGGGAGACGTCTGGCTGTACGTGGTAAGGTGATCCGTTTCCATAGGAACAGCACCTCCACTGTTCGCTGCTTCCGCCCCACTCGGGGAGAAGCCTTCCAGCAGAGGCGATCTGGGATGACGGGCTCGAGAATGAGGTGGCGTACGGGCAGTCCCATCCAGGGCTCTCTGTAGGACTCCATCCATATCGTCCCCTTCTTTCTCCCACTGCTGGGTCATGGCCTCCCAGTTTGCCGCAGTAGCATCGTTCGTCTTGCGACTTTCCGTCTCGATCGGCTGCCCAATAGCAACCTGAACCACTGTCTGGCGGGCAACATCCTGTCCTTGCAGGGCTGCGTTCATTTCCTTCTCGTTGCGCTCGACTTCCCGGTGGAACTTGTTCTTCTCCTTGACGAAAGTTGCTTTCAGCTCCTCGTTGAACTTCTCCCATTTCCGCTGCAAGCCTTCGCGTTCTTGGCTCAGCTTCTTGACACGAAGCTCCGCTCTCCTTGCCTTCGTGAGCACCGATTGCAGCGTCTGTAAGCCTCCAGCCTCCAATGGTAGCTTCCTCCGGCTTGTTGATCACGGGCTGCGAGGGCATCTGCATGAAGGAGGGGAAAGCCGGCCTCGGATTCTCCTTGCGCCAAGGTGCACGAGGCGAACCGATGCCCCGCCAGTAGCGCCAGGATCCATACTGGCTGCCACCATGCTGGCCACCTTGGCCATGCCATGCGTCGGCTTTGGCTGTCTTGGATCCCCATTGCTTTCCGTTCTTGCCCATGAGAGCCCGAACACGTTGCCGAAAGTCGGGGGCTGTGGCGTGGTGGTTGTTGAGACTGCGGAAACCACGCAGGCTGACTGGTTGTCCAGCCTGGATCCTCTTTCGAGCAGAGGATCGATGGTGTCTTTGCCGTCGATGCCAGTTCGGGGATCGACAGTATTTCCCTATGGCGGCAAGGGAAAAAAGGACGCACCTAAAGTGCTGGGGCAATGGCTATTCGCCGTCTCGAGGCGATCTTCCAGCCCTACATACATACATACATGACATACATCATGTCCATCTTATATGACATAGCAGGTACATATATACCCACCCAGAGGCTCAGACTCATACATAACACCTAGAATTGGCGGTGCCTGCTCCATCTGCAGCGGTCCGCTCGGAGGTGCCAGGCCGAAAGGGTTCTTGTTGAACTGCACAGCCTGCTCTTTTGTGGGACCGAACGCTGCACTCCTTCTGCAAGAACATCACAATAGCATATGGAAGATGCGGAATACAGTATGTGAAAGAACAAGGCATGTCGGCATTTGCGCAGGCTATAGCTGTCGTGCGAGAGGCTGCAGTCAACCTTCATCGATAACCCTTACAACAATCCGCAAGCACGTGCGGTCAGCCCGAGGCCAGACAACCCGACTGCCGTAGGCAAGGTCTGGGCTTACTACCAGTAAGCGGCACATTTTTGCCACTAGAACAAGAGTTTAGCATCCTGAACCAAAAGCCGTCTGACAGCACCGCGCTGCCCGGCAGGTCAAAAACGTTCTGCATATCCTTCGACATGTGCCATGCATAGTGTCATAGCGGCACGCTCAACGAGATAACCTACCACCTTTTGCTCAACGGTGTGGACACGACCAGTCGGGAATCAACATTCGGCGGAGCAGTCGATTTGCAGCTGAGGCACCCAGCCGCCCATGGGTTGGGGGGTGAAGTTTCCGACCTGTTTGGTTACATCGAGCTCCTGGCATACTTACATTGGCACAACGTCGGAGTTCCAAGGTCCTGGCCATTAGCTGCATGTTAATGGCCCCACCGTTGCCGCGAACAACAGCTGCAGCCACCTTAGACAGGAATAGCTGAATCAGACCGCCCAACTCTGCTGCGAGCAGAAACAAAATCTATCCCGCTCAACGACCAACTGCTGAATCCCGGAATCCTGTAGATTCGACTCCCTCCATGCCAGAACACTTCGTCTCAGACCCTTTTGATGTGCGGTGCGGACGCCAGAGCATGAGTATGTACGATGCTACGACCCTTTGGACTGCTTTGCAGACCTGCAGTGCTGACAGAAGCGCGAGAGCTTTCCATGAGGACATCCATTGCACTGATTGCAAAAGCGACGCACCTTTCCATGTGGGCAGCTCTTGCATTGTGCGCAGGAGTGTTTGATCCTGCCGTGCTCGCAAGCACTGCACTGCAAGCATGCTTGCTTTCTTTTGCCATGCGGGCAAGGATTGCACTGAGGGCAGAAGCGTTTCACTCGCCCATGGGGGCATCCACTGCAGTGCTTGCAACTGCTGCGCAACAAGCCGTGTGGACAGCCAGCGCCAGTGCACTGTGGGCAATGCGACGCGCGTTTCCCATGAGGACAGGGTTTGCAGACCCTGCAGAAACGAGGCAACTTCCCGTGCGGGCAGCCGCTACATTGGACACACTCGTACTTCAAGTTGCCATGCGGGCACGGGTTGCACTTCTTGCAATGCTCGCGGACCTTACCGTGGCCGCAGTTCTTGCACTTCGGACAGTTGATGCGGAGACGTCCGTGTGGGCACGGGCGACAAAGCAGACAGGCATACTTCAGACGCCCATGCGGACAGCCTGAGCACAGCCGGCAAGCCAGACGTAGAGAACCGTGCTCGCAGCTGCCTCGGCACTCCTTGCAGGTATCGCGCAGCTTGCCATGCTTGCAAGCAGAGCAAATCTTGCATTGCCTGACATACTTCCCGTGAGGGCAGCTTTTTTGGCACACGTTGCAACGATATTTCAGCTTGCCATGTGGGCAGCCGTTGCATATGTGGCAGGCTCGCTCCCGAAGACCATGTCTGCATCGGGCCAATCCCTTCTTCTTCTTCTGCCTCACCCCCCGGCGAACTAGGGCCAGGTGGGTCGTGCGAAGCTTCTTGCCCGTTGCAAGTGGTGGTGCATCCGCCGGCATCATCGGCAGGCTTGACGGAGAAACCTTGTGTGGACAGGTGGCGTATCTGGTCCACATGCCAGGGACATCTTCCAGCTGCGGTCTGCAGCTGAGGCAGACCTTAAAATGTGGTGACAGCAGCGGGGCACCTCGTCGGATCCTCTTCCGCCTGTTGGCTTGAGCAAGAGATTCCCACAGATCCTCCGGCTCCGGTGGGGGAGCCCAGTCCGTAAACGCTTCGGGTCTTGCTGAGACAGACTCGAAGCGCCAGTCGCTGATCCGATCGGTGACGATGTTGATGCGGCTCAGGAGAACTTGTGGAGGGATGAGGCGCAGATGAGTCACGATCTCTCTTCTTTGCCTCAAGCCGAAGCCGCCGAAGCCATCTGAGCGCCCCCACGCAATCTCAAAAAGCCAGTCGCTTGCTCGGTCTGTCACAATGTTGGCACGCCTCAACAAGACCTGTGGCGGTACCATGCTGAACTGCTTTTGAAAGTGCCTGGCCGACGGGCCATCCCGGGGACACCACGGCAGAGTCTCGAAGAGCCAATCGCTCGCCCGATCCGTAATGATGTTCGCCCTCCGCAGCAACACTTGCGGGGGCAGAAACCGCTGAAACCTAAGGCCCGAACTCTCAACCCAGCCCTCAAGAAGCCCGTCGCTGGCATGGTCGGCTGCACATCGGCCGACAATCTGCGGCGGCACGACTTGCGGCGCCTTCGTACATCTGCCCCAGGGCGTGCCAAGCCAATCATCTGCGTGATGTTTGCGCCCCACAACTCCACATGGCATGGCAAGGCCACCGAGTGGCGAGAAGCCTGCATCTACAGGCCTTTTCTTAGATTTCCTGGATAAGTGCCTATCCATGTGCAAGTTGACGAGTCTTTGACATCACCCCATGCCATGGATCAACCTCCACAGCCTTTGACAAATCCCGAATCACCATGAGTGGATCATGTCCACTGTGTGCCGTGCAGGCTGCAGGTGCTTGCACTTCACAGACGAAAACCAAAAGCCCTCAAAAGATCGAGTTGAGGCCTAAGCGCCGGACTCTGAGACCTCGCTTTCCGCCCTCTCCCGGAGTCTGCTCCGAGAGCACTTGCGCCAGGGGGCGCAGCGGCGGAGGAGGGCCTCCATACACACAAGGAATGTGATAGCTCCATCCGGACTGCAACCCTCCGAAACAAGCTGAGCTCAGAGGCACCTGCACCAGCTCCTGCACTTGGGGCAGCGGCCGGGGCACCTCTCTTGTTGCGGTCGGGGGTGTCCCCGCTGCTCGAGCTCGCGCTGCTGTCCTTCCAAAGCGCATCCACGGGCAGCGGACAGAAACGACACTGCTCACCGCAGCGGCCTCACTTGCCTCATCGCCGGACTCCTCTTCATACCTGCCGACTGCAGTGGGTCCACGATGTCAGGTCATGCGGGCTCGGGCAATCAAACGATTCCAGAAGTGAAATCTGTCTGCTGCCATGCAATCATAGAGAAACATCCCTGTTGCGGTGCGGTCCTTCCGGTCTGCTGGATCTCTTGCTCGACGCGCTCGATGGTTTCAGAGTAGTCCTCGCATCACTGCACGCTCTCAACAAGATGGCCCTTTGCGACATTGCACCTACAGCCACGGTCGCCTCGAAGTCATCGTTCTCTTCCACCTGCCGGGCTCCGCGGTTGTTGTCGCAGAAGGCCTCGGGAACCTCCAGTCAGGGCATAGTCACCGCTGCCTGACAGTGCTCAAGGCTGCCTGGTGGTAGACGGATGCCAGCGTTGAGATGTTTGCAATGAGGCGGTCCAGCACCCGCGGCTGCAGAGCCTGCAGGAACGACAGGTGGGGTGCGGTCCGGTCAGCCTCATCAAAGGACGTTGAGATTCGGACGAAGGAATTTTCGCTGATGGTCGGCCTTTCACTGAGGACAACCTTGCCACAAACATCCTAGCTCTTTTTTGTTGCAGGAAACTGCAATGTGGACAGGCCAATGCAAACAGATCGTGCCTGCTTTGCTAGCTGCGGGTTGTTGCTAAGCAGCCTCAAATCAAAGAAAGCATTTTTTCTGGCGAGGAATGGTCAGGAAATTATCAGTTGCTGTTGCTTTTGTTTGCAGACTAAGGTCCTCCAGTACATCCATCCACGGTCTCGCAGATCAGGGTTGGTGCTTTCGTCTGTGCACAGCTTCAGAACACGCCCCACAAGCTCCCGGGAGTCCTGACACGAGAATGATTGCCGTAGCGACGACGTAGGGCTTTAGTCACCAATCATCGCATGTCATCGAACCGAACCGCCTGGGGGCTCTTCACGAACTTCTTCACCGTCGCAGTCAGGATTTGCTGCTGCACAGTGGAGGGCTCCTGGTCGAAAGGGCGCCAGGAGCCACGAGGCTGATATATCGGGCCAGCGGTCCGCAGCCTCGTGGAAGGTTTCCAGGAAGGTCTCTAGGAGGTCCCCGCTGTTGTCGATTCTGACCGGTTGGAACTTTAAGAGACGATTCCGGAGACATAACACTCTCCGAGCCTTTCGGCATACTCCCCGACGATCCAGATCATGGACGCCTTGGCATCGGGCTCATCCAGGCTATCCAGGCTTTGGCACAGCTCCGAGATGATCATCTCGTACCTTGGATGTCTCAAGTCGCCAAGTCCGTGGAAGTCCCTCTAAAGAGACTTCTGATCTGACAAATTCTGATACTTCTGACTCATGCGAGTAGCTTTGACTCAAGAACCAGACTCCAATCCTTTTGTCGAGCCACTGCGAGAGAGAGTACTCTTCTGACAAAAAACTATGATACCTCTGATTTTCATCCTTTGGACTCACCTACCGAAGTCCTGTCTCGTGTCGAGCCACTGGCCAGGATACTTCCTGAAAATGTCCCGGATAACTACGATGGCCTCCTGAACCACGTAGTTGACCTGCTAGAGCAGCACTTCCGGGACAGCGAGGCATAGGCACCCAGAGAAAGCACCCCCTTTGGAGATCCCTGGTTTCAGGTTTCGAGGCGAGGGCCCGAGTCTTGATCAGCTCCAGCAAGCAATTCACGCATTGCTCTGCAGACCGTTCGAGCTTGATTGCTGCCTGCAAGCAAGGGCGAATGAACTCGCCAATCAGTGATTACCCGAGCTGCTCATCATGTTCTAAAGTGCCCCGAAAGCATGAGGCTCTCCACCGTCGTCTCAAAAAACACTGCATGGCTAGGTTCTGCCGCTCTTCAGGTCTGGCACCTGGCCAATCGCTCGGACCGACTGGCGAACGACTTCGATGTCCACCTCCCATCTATTATTGCATGTAAAAACCGCCCGGCCACTAAGCACAGAGTCACACCATGGCCATGACACACCTCTGAGGCATACTCGACGAACTCGGAGAGGACAGAGTCAATGTTCCGGTCGGAGGCCAGCTGCACCTAAGAGGATGACGACACCTCTTGCTTGCGGCAAAAGTGGACTCGAAGAAGTCTGCTCCTCATGCTCGGGACAGGACCATCACAGCTATCTTCTCAAGCTTTACGTAGAGCGGGTCGTTGTATTTGCACACGAACATTCGCACATCCGTCTGGAGAATGTTGGGTTGCTTCTGTGCAATGAGGTTGATGTTGCGCATCACCACCTGGAGAAAGGGACAAATACCATTGCAGATGTCCAACCTCCGATAAAGTTTGGCCAGGCCACGTACTGAATCTCTGGTTCTGCGGACAGCATTGTGACCAGCGGTGCTGTCATTCGCTTGCACAGCGTCCGCACCTCCGCACCACTCTGAGCTAACGTACTCTTGCCACATCAGCATTAACTAGACAATGAAGATCTAGGGAGTGAGCTAAGTCGTTGCTGGACAGGCGGTCCATGAACTTCATGATCACCTTGACGGCCTTGCAGGAGTGTGAGCCCTTTGGCGGGCGGTGAGCGGTGAGCAGCTGCATGGTTGCAGGGAAGCTGCCGACAGAAGCACCTTTGTCGCGGCGTCACGAAAAGCACGTAGAGGCATTTGCGCTGCCAGCCTAATGGAACTGAGCCTTCGGCGGCACTGTTGCCATGAGTGAGTCGGGCAATGACACCTGTCTTTACACCAAGTACATCATCTCTTCTCGATCACCGTGTAAAAATCGCAGGCATGGGTATCACTCACACCTCTTTCCAAGATGGCTTCTGCCACCTTTGAGTTCGGTGGATCGTAGGTGGCCAGCGCCTCAGCAAGATTGAACGAAGGGGTCGTTTCGCTCGAAAAACTTGTAGGGTTTTTGACCTCAGTCCACCCGGTCTTCAGGAGCTCCCCCCCCACCTCAAACCGCATCCTCCCGCATCTTCCCAAAGCCTTTCTGAGGCCATCAAAAATCGCGGAGAAGGCGCGTCCAAGATGAAGACTTGCCCCCATTCCTCGACATGTCCCCAGGTTTCTCACAGAGGAGCCCCAAGGGGGCCCTAGGAACTGAGGAAAAAAAAGGCGCAAAGCAACAAAAAGCCGTCGGCTCTGAGTTCTCCCAAGTTGCCGAGCACTCGTTGAGGGCCGGAAGAAGCCGAGAGATCACCTCCTGGAGCGAAAAAAACAGAGAGGCGGCGAGGCGGCTCAATCATCCACAAGCCCAGCTTTTCGTATTATATAATATTTCATACATAATATGTAGTGTATATATATATATAGTATATAATATATAATATATAATATAGAATATATAAGGGTTAGGGCTTAGGGATGTTGAGTTTGGGGATCCAGTGGAGAGCATCGATCCTCATCGAGCTTCAGGTAGTTCTTCCGCGCAGATGTGGAGATTTCACCAAGGGAGGCCACTGCATTGGCAACGACCATCCTTAGATGCAACGTTGGCACATTTCTGCTGCGAGCTGCCTCGTGGACACTGGGACGCACGCGGGTTCGAATCTCCGAGCATGTCCCTCAAGATGTCCAGAAAGCCCTTGGCAAGGAAAGGTAGAGATGCTCGCGATCATTTAACACCGTCAAAGAGACGCTGAGTCCGGAGCCTGATCTTCCACCAGCTCTGGGTTGATGTCGTAGAGCTTGGCAATGCAGATGGTCGCAGTTTTGCGAACCCAAGCGTCCATGTCTCTGCAACTCCTGGCATCGGAGTCTAGGCCCCAACATCTTCTGCTCGATCAAGTGTCTGGCTCGCCTCCGCAGGGGATCGATCAGGTACTCTGTCATCTTCTCCAGGCGGATACAGCCCATGGTCCTCACCTCGGTCTCGAAATCTCCCTATCAGAAGTCCATTCACAGAGAGGCCTGGTTAGGACCTGATTTCCGAAGAAGCTAAGGCATGCGCAGCCAGAGCACGCAGAAGAGGATTGTTCGGGTCGTTCGCATCCTGCAAACCCAACAGGCGCACACAATCGACGAGGCACAGCAGTCGTGCGGATGCCGCGCAAGTCTTGCAACAGACCCAGCAATGCGTGAGTAAGGGTACGCTACCGGATACTCTGGGGGTTAGAAGGGCTGCCTGAAAGTCAACAAAATGCACCGCCAGTCCGTGCGGAAAGCGTTGATGGCGAGGATTGCCAAGTCTGGCTGCGCCTGGCCCAAGTGAACCAAGACATCTCCGAGTGTGAAGAAGTGCATTCAAGCCTTGGCATAGTTGATCACATACAGGTAGACCAATTTCCTCCGATCTAAAGCAAGGCAGAACAAGCCTTACAAGGCAAAGCTCGTCCGTTGTCACCAAGGTGCTTGAGGTCCAAGCTGTTGGTCTGCATGCATTTGACAACATCTGGAAAAAGCGACGAGACGTCGTTGCCCAAGGTCATTGCTTGAATGACCTGGGAAGTTTGGCATTCAAAGAAGGTGCACAATCTGCAAGGTTCATGTCCTGGGAAAACATAGGGCGAGGCTTTCTTCAGGGCCTCCTTCTTTCGGTCTTTGTTGTTGTGGTTCAGCTCCTCTTGATCCCGTCACACGAAAACGCTGCTTCAGTCGGCAGCCGCACTGCTCCTCCTTGAACTCACCGATTTCCCCTCTGCGATTGCCTCCATCCTGAGATTTGCCGCACATCCAGACTCTTCCAAGGCAGGCGCAAGGCCATGCTCTGGGGGGCCGGCGAAGAAGTTGCGCACAGCCTTCGGCGTTCCCAACTTCTTCATGGCTTCTGCGCAGAGATCAAACCTTTGCGACACAAGAAAATATTGCCCGGATGGGGTGACCCCTGCCGTCACGGATGCAGCTGTGCCGCTATCATTTCCGGCACTTCGGCTCGAATGGCCAGCACAACATGTGCCTACATTATGTTCATTGTGTTTAGGGTGCCAACGACGAGTCTGCAGAAGTGTATGAACAGCACTCTGCTTCGATGAGGCCGGAAATGTCTGCTTTGGAGCCCGTGGTCCTACAGCACGGATTGAGTATGGAGCCCTGTGAAACCCGGCATGTGTGCCCAACATGCAAAACTCTGCTTGCGTTCCATATTGAAGAAAGCTGCAGAGAAGCATGGCAAGCATCACAGGAACCGTCAAGCAGGACAGGCACAACCGTCGAATCAACTTGCGATGCCCAACCACTGCACGTGTAAACAAGGGGGAAGACCAAGGCGCCAGTGGAAAGTCCTCAGCTGGACTTTCAGCCCTTTCGGAACGTGCTTGCTCGTAACACCGAAACGACCCAACTAAGGACTGGGATCACTCAACAAGCACCAAAAGCACTGACCTTCCTTGCCGAGTGGCGGTCCACCAGCTGCTCCGACTTCAAATCTTGGCCTTTTCGCACTAAGATGCCTCCTTTATCAGCACCTCCCACAACCTGACACAGCTGGCAAGCGCTAGCCACACAATGTCGGCGAGTCTTTGCGCGGCCTCCCATTTTGACATTTTTTGTTACCGATTGCCTTGTCAATCTCTCATACACATCAACTGGCAGATCGTCCCCGAGCCACTTGAGGCTCGGACTCGCGAGGCTGGCAGCTCTTGGGCGCCAAACCAAAGCCCGCCCAACTTAAATCTGTGACTCGTGTCAGAATGTCACTTCTAAGACTCCCTGCGGGAAGCATCGAGCACGAAAATGAAAACGGTAGCAAGTGCTGCTAATGACTGGATAGCGAGTGCACATGTGCGTCTCTTCTTCTTTCGTATCTAGGCAAACATGTGCGTTCCTACCCTTATCAAATCTTTTAAAAAAGCGACATGCCTCACACTCAAAACGTTTTCAACACCACCACTTCTCTCACAAGCAGCGGCATCATCCCACGCTGACCGTCCAATTCAGAAGCACAGAGGCCGCGTACCGAAACCTCATCCTTGTTGTGGCTCCTGTAGTGAACCGGGCCTACTACCACCCAGAGCACAACCCCCGTTTGAAATACGGAGGCAAACAACGATTTTCCTTGTATGGCTTTTTCCTCTGCTTCCATTCCACAAAAATTTTCAAGAGCTTCATAAAAGGTATGCAGAAAAGCTATTGCTCTCAGAAAAAATATTGGAGAAATCACTCCTTCCAAAGCTCACTCCAATCAAGTAACAGATTCGGCATCAATAAGTTTCATATGCAGAAGCCGCACTGTCCACCAGTTTCAAAAGTTTGCACACGCACACACACTCGAACTCCAGGCAAACCCTGGTGTGAGTTCTCACGAGTGATATCAACTCCAATCAAAGTCAGAGACTCAGAGGAGGCATCAAAGAATGTAAAATGTTGTGGGAGGTCTTCAACAGGCTCGAGTTCCCTT